>JAODTR010013452.1:9231-27456 GCA_025399935.1 Amblyopsis rosae | reverse complement strand
CGGCCAATCTCTCGCTCCATAGTCCCCTCACTCGCAAACAAGACCCCGAGGTACTTAAACTCCTTCACTTGGGGCAAAGATTCCATTCATGGTCTCCAAAAAGGCAAAATACTCCGAACAGTCAGGGTTTTTTTCCCCACCACCCGTAGGTTCAGGGAGGCGACCCTCTCGTCTACCGGGGTAAACGCCAACGTTGCAGCGTTCAGCCGGAGACTTGTGAGTATCCCCACACCCGCCCAACACCTCACACCCTGGGCAATTCCAGAGTATAATAAAGTTCATCCCCTATCCAATACTACGTTTCCAGAATTCAGACTGTGCGTAGAGGTAAGCCCCACCAGATCTAAATGGTAGCGCTCCATTGCCTGCACAAGTTCTGGCTCCTTTCCCCACATCGAGGTGACGTCCAATGTCCCCAGAGCCAGCTTCTGCTGTCCGGGTCTGGTCCGTCAAACCCCATAAGGGAGAAAAAGGCAAGAAACCTTGAGAAGGGACCACAGAGGAAGGAATCCACCCCTCCAGGGCGGTTAAGATGCAATAGGTGAAGGTAGGCAAACAAAATTGAGCATTAATACCATGTATAATAAGTTTCACATCGTGCCATACTTAAGAACTACCACATCGGAAAGATTTAAAGCGTTTTATAAGTTAGTTAATTATGAGTGGTCAGTTAATTGTACCATTAACATATGCCACAGGAGTCCCAGGTCCGAGGAAGTGACACTGACAGATGCCACTTGAGCCACTTGCTAGCTAAATGCCTCACTGTACAAATAGGTTTTTAGTTCGATTTTGAACACACAGTACTTTGACACAGTACTAGCACCCCTAACATCAGCTGGTAGGGAATTCTTTAAAATTGGGGCCCTATCCTGCTGATTTCTATTTATCTTTAGGGATGGATAGCAAGCATGTAACAGTTCTGCAAGGTGATCTAGTGGACATACATTCGCTACAAGACATTCTAGAGGGCATAAAAGAACACAAATGGTCTGTGGAATATATTGCCTCAGCACTCTGCTTAACTGTGTCTCTAAATGCAGTTATGTGGTCACCAGTGGACGGGGTGAATGATGTAAGGACCAGGAGGGAGACCCAGACAAGAGGTCAAAGAAAGGATGACAGAGAATGTGTTACCTTGGGTGAAGATGGGTCATAGATGATGCCAAGCTCAAAGACACTGAGGCAGAAGTGGCGTCTGAACGAACAGATATTTGCACACGACACACACACACACATACATATTACGCACACGACACACGCACATGACACATGACACACACCCACATGACAGACACGACACGCACACGACACACACGCACATGACACACACACGCACATGACTCACACACGCACATGACACACACACGACACATGCACACGACACGCACATGACACTCACACACACGACACACATGACTCATACGCACAAACGGCACACGACACGACACACATACGACACAGACACATGACGCACATGACACATATGACACACACGCACGACACAGACACATGACGCACACACAGACGACACACGCACATGACACACACGCACATGACACACACATATGACACGCACACGCCACACACACGCCACACACACGCACATGCACACGACACACACACACACGACTCACACACGACACGCACATGACACACACGCACATGACACACACACATGACACACACAACACACGCACATGACACACACAGGACACACACGCACGCACATGACAAACGCACACACGACACACACGACAACACACACATCTGACACACACACACATAACACTCACACACGCACGACACGCACGACACAGACGACACACGCACATGACACACAGGACACACACACGACACACACACACACATGACTCACACACGACACACACGACACACACGACACACACACGACAACACACACATCTGACACACACACACAACACACGCACATGACGCACACACGGACGACACACGCACATGACACACACACACATGACACGCACACGCCACACACACGCACACGCCACACACACGCACATGACACATGCACACGACACACACACACATGACTCACACACACATGACTCACACACGACACACACGCACATGACACACACGACACACATCTGACACATACACACGACACACACGCACATGACACACAGGACACACACGACACACACACACATGACTCACACACACACACGACACACACGCACATGACTCACACACGACACACACGCACATGACTCACACACGACACACACGCACATGACAAACGCACACACGACAACACACACATCTGACACACACACACACGCACATGACACTCGCACACACACATGACTCACACACGACACACACACACATGACACACACACACGACACACACGCACATGACACACACACACACGACGCACACGACACACACGCACACGACACACACACACATGACACACACACACATGACACACACACAACACACGCAGGACACACACACACACACACACACGCGTGCACTGAACTTGGGTATGTCATCTTCTCTTCAGGCCTCTTCTTAGTAAGTTGTGTTAGGCAGGCAGTGTTCTTTACAACAAAGAGATGTCCGTTACTGTACCCAAGTAACATACTGAAGTACTTGGGGTCAAGGACCCATATCACCACTATATGGGCGGTGGGGAGACAAATATTCATGAACGTCCTCGCTTTATTATCTCAAATTGTCAAATCTAATTTCTACACTGGTTTCGTCTTCTTAGGACTGAACATTACTGTTTTCTGCGTGACCACAATTATCTATTGTCTATTTCTGGCAAATATTGTTTTGGAAGACATGGCTGTGACTATAGAAAGTGGAGGTTGTGTTTTAATACTCTCCTTTAGAAGAATCTAAATTGTTTATGGACTGAACCTCACCGAAGCATTTTGCCTTAGAGAATAAAGTTCTGCACGCATGGTTTTCTTCAAAAAGAGTCGTCAAACGGTGAACCGCCTGTTCTTTGGCAGTGAAAGAAGGGTGACGTGCAATATTTCAAAGAAAGAACATCTTTGAAACCACAGCTCTGAGCAAGATGCCAGATCAGTGGAGAGAGAAATTGCATTTCATCAAGACGGGCATTCAGTAACGTGCCATTCCATTTGTTATATGCCACTGTCGGGCGCAGGATGAGCACAGCTCCTAGCTAAGCACGTGGCAAACAGCTGTTAAGAGATAACAACAGGAAGTGAATTGTACAGCAGCTGCAGCGCCATCTGAAAAAGATAATGCATCTCAGTCATTATTTTTGCTCTAATTTGAGCAGTTGCTGGAACGACGTCTGACCCTACAGTATAATCAATGCTCCATTATACACCCAACCATAGCAAACCGTTATTTTTTGGGTGAAATTATCAACGTGTAAAAACTAAGCTCATGCATAAACATTTTTAATATATATTTTTTAAATGTGCATTTGATTTGTCAGTATATTTTGTCTATATTTGGTATAAAGCATTAAGATACCTATATACAATATTTTAAAGATTAATATAGCACATAACTATCTTCTATGTATATATATATAGGGGGGCCTATATACGTACGTACGTTAGCGAGCGCAGCGTAAAAGCGAGCGCAGCCAGACCACATGTATTAAGCTTGTGGCTGATCACGTAATCAGCTCTTTAAAAGCTCTTTAAAACTGGGAGTAGACACGGCGGGTAGCCTATGTTGCGGCGTCCAAATGCAATGGAACAGCAGATTCCGAAAAAGAAAACAAGTTTAACAATCATGTCATCGTCATCATCAACTTTTTATTATCAGACTCAGGGTCCATTAGAACACAAACAAACACAGACACGTCAGTCATGAACTAGACCTATTTATAAATAGCCTACTTGTCTATATGCATCGTCAAACCTAAAGATAACAAAAACAGCCAATAACGTACATATTTGTAAACATGCTCTTAAAAGAAGTTCCTAGACTACCCCGCTCCCAGTTTGGCATTCCACACTGTTAGGTTCCTTGGGCCAAATTAACATTTGCAATCCCTCTGCATGGATTTTGCACTTCAAAAGTAAAGGTTTGAGTTTCACAGATACTCCATTTACATTCACAGCATTTAAGCAAGATGCTTTTAACCAAAGAGACTTAAGAATCAGTAGATGTGTCAATAATAATACAGGTCACACAGCAGTCGTCATATAGGCGGCCAACATTCTGTTGTTGTCAGGGCTACCATAGCATAGTACATACAACATACATTAACTAGTATCTACTACACCATACACTTCCCAGAAATAATATCCAACCCTAGTACCAACAGTATTCCACGAGTGCTTTGCCAATGAAACCCTGCGTACGGAGGCACTATTGCAAGGCAGAGTGCCACACCAGTCTCTCAGGGAAGGAGAAAAGGATATCTTTGTTTCAAACTCCTTCGTATCACTCTCACACAAAAATGCCTCTGGGCTGTGTTCCTATGGAGATGGATGGCACAACTCTGCCAAATCACCATAACAACAGGCTGGAAAAAATAAATGTGAATTAAGCAGTGCAAGAGGTGATTCTAATCTTATACCTACATTATAGCTCTCTAGAGTGCCTGGTTGCTGATTTAAGTGTAAGAAGAAGCTATTTGGTATTTCCTTTAATTACACAGATGGCATTGCTCACTGTCACAAGCATGTACGCATTTAAAACCACTAAAGACAACCTTTTCCAAATGTCAATGTTGTGACACTGATGAAGCTATAACACATCTGGGAAGCGAAGGTTTAGTATGGTTTTCAGAAGTAATTGGGGGGTGCCCCTTTGAATCCGCTATACTTTTGAAATCATTTATCCATTATTGGGTAATACCACTAATAATAGTATTCCCAAATCTATGAAATATGGGCAAACACTTTGTATTACAAAATAGCATATCCTTGCTACTTTCAAATTTAAACAGGAAGTTTGCTGGAGAAAAACGCATAAAACAATAATCTGTTCCTTTATTAATCTTTCATTAACATCAATCAATAATTGAAATGAAGCACTACTTTAATCTGATCCCCTGAGCAAACCAATGAAAGAAAGATGTAATAAATTGCAACAAAATAATAAAAAGCAAAAAACTAAAACAATGTTTAGGTGTGACGTAATCTTAAAGTAATGGAAAGTAATCAGATTATGTTACAGAATGTAGGTAATCCAAAAAATACATTACTGATTATAACTTTAGCCTGGTAACTAGTAACTGTGACAGGTTACATTTAAAAAGTAACCTACCCAACCTTGTTTGTTGTATATTACACAGCCTTATACTCGATATTACATTTATATCCCTGGTGTATTCATGGTAATAGCTCATACAGCAGTTTTTCTCTTCAATTGGGTCGCTGTGGCTTTCATTTTATTTTTATTTTTTTACCCTACATGCTGTTTTTCTGCTGTTTTATTGCTTGTTTATTTTAACAGATGCTATTATATTATTCATACTTTAAAAAAGAACACACTTTTCAGTAACATGGGGATTTGCTGGCCCCTGTTGTGATTAGAGGTTTACTATTTCCCAACAGTAAAATAGGGTGTATAAAAGGAAAACAATTCAAAGTCACTGAAAAGGAAACATTTCTTGATCTTTAAGCGATTTGCCAGATAAAATGAAACAAGTTACCAATGAAATATTCAGGAAACAAGAGTGGATGGATGCCTATGTTTTATTGATTGAGTGCAAAGAACAATAGAGTATGGTTTGGCCTTAGCTGAGGGGAACTTGGAGGCAACACAGAGCACAGGGAACCCTTAGAGAGCTATTTCTCCTGCCATGCCAAACGCTAATGTTAGCACTCTGCCCTACAGGCTAATGTAATGTGCCTACTACTGTAGCTCTCTACTTAGAGGTACGTATGTGTTACCACGCACCGTCTGGGGGGACATTATGGCTTGGAGTTTGACAAATGAATATGTGTGGAGACTCTTTGTTTAGGGATCACATATGGTGGATGGCCACGCTCATACGGTCGCTGGTTAAGTGGATGTTGTACATTGCCATATTGAGCATTGTTCTCTAGTGGACGTTAAAATGTAGGGGCTTTTCAGACCATTAAATGGAGCCCGGGCCTAGCAGAGTTGCACTACTAGTGGTTACTTTGTAATGGTGGCAACTCTCTATGCTGTGGAAAGGCAGTGAGCACAGCCAACTGGCTTTACATCCGCCAGTTTCATGGCTGCTAATTATACGCTGAGGTTAAGTTAACGTGATTCGTACATTTAAATTGCACGGCGGACATGAAATTGGCTTTATTTACTACTGTACACCACTGTATACGCAGAAAAGGAGGGTTGCCGAGACGTTAAGTGCTTATTATATTTCCATCCTGCTGTTGCTTTGTTTGCTGAGGTCTCATCGTACTAGCCAGATGTTTGTTCAGAGAACACCTACAATACCTGCCGAGCTGTTATGTGGTCAGAGAACAGCTTCATGCGTGTTCTCACTGAGTCACTGTTGAGCTGCACACAATTTACCTAAGTATTGTAGGCTGTATGTCATGTCCTTTATGTGATTGGAATGCCTCATTGTATGTTGTATTTGTAATGTATTCTTTTGTTGTATTGTCTTGAACTGATATGGCTCTTTTACATCTGGAATAAAGTTATTTGAAATACCGGTGATGTGGATGTGTCAAGCCAAACCTCAAACAAGTTCTCAACCCTGCCTACACACACACACACACACAGACATATGATTTATCCTTTTTCCTTGATCGTAATTTCGAATGTAATAATTTACAATGGATGTACTGACTTTGACTTTGGTGACCTACTAGAGGGTCTATACAGTATATGCACACTTGGCAACTCTGCACCTCCAGAATAAGGACATCACTTTTCTCCTGAGAGAAGGTTCTCTGGACTTTTGCCTTTGATTATAAATTTGGCAGTTTGCCTTGACAAAGAGTGTGTTGCTTTTAAAATGAGGAGCTGATTTGATTGGCTGCAAGTGAAGACAGGTCCCCTGACCACTCCTACTAAAACTGGATTCATTCTAATCCTACCCTTTTACAACTGTGCATTGTGCCCAGTCACCGCCACTGCCACACGTCCTGAAATTAGCCAAAAGGAATTGGCCACACACACTTACATCAACTTGCATGAGAACTTGTGCCGAAACTATGAGGACCTAAATGTAGCTAATGTCAAAGCTGGGTCTGGGTTGCTCCAGTGACTATAGTCATGTGCTGTCGTCTACATTTGAAGGCTTCTCTCGATACCAGTAGAAGCGTCGGATAAACCCTGCTTGAAATTCTGTCAAGAGTATTCCCTCAGCCTGTATAGTGCTCCCTCTCTGTCCCGGTGATAGAACAGGGGCATGTGAGATTAGAGGTGAGCGCTATGGCAGCCCCCCAGCTGAAGTAGACAGCTCTGTAATGCAAAGACAGGCAAGGGAATGGTTAAGTAACGTAAGCACCGACATATATGGAGCATCACTGCTCCTTTGTTTTTTATTTGGGATGGAAATAAAAAAATGTAAAAGTACATTACAGTGAAGGTTAACATGATCGCTGTACTTAAATTCACAAAGTACATTTAGAGTTAACTTTGTTGTCGTTTCCCACTTCGTGTCCTCTATTGATGATGTAATCAAACAGCGTCCGTTAATCCTTCATGTCAGAAATATAAATAACTTTTAAGCTTCTTAGGACTTCATCGGACACATTGTCCTACTAAGCACTGATACATAAACAAGACTACTATTTTAAAGCACTTACAAAAACTATTATCGTCATTATTAGCAAGATTCTAAATGATGATCTCCCGCCGATTTAAAAGGCATCCTGTGGCCGACCTTGGGGGGGGGGGGGGCTGGGCCCCTGGTTGAGAACCGCTGGTGTGGGCTACAATTAGCTGTGTTATTATAGGACTTGTTATGGATGAACCAGGGAAGGTCACTGAAGGACCACTTGCAATTCTCCCCACACAGCCCATGAGAGATGCACTTGACTATTACAACCTTCTGCACTTGACTATCATGGACACCCGGTCGTGCATGTTGAGCGACTGCATTGCTTATGAAAGAACATAAATAAAAAGTTAACTTCCTGTGTAGGAGACGTTTGTTGTGATAGAAAAATGGCAAAAATGACCTATCAAATATGAGAGAAGAAATATTAGTTATGAGCTTGCTTATGCTTAAAACAAGCACAATTGGCTGCCAGTGCAGTAAGTGAAATTCACTTCATAAGATTTCTTAAAATAAGTGCACACTTACTTAAATTAAGTCACTAGATAAGACATTTATATTAGAAACAAGTACAAACTGAAAACAAGAAGAGTTATATACAGTTATGCAGTTTTCTTTTAAAGGGTTTGCTAGGACACGTGACATGGGAAACGGTAACTGTACCACGCCACAGGAGCGCTGGAGCCGCCCAGTGTGACACTGACGTCAACAACATGAGAGAGCGCGGTCAGCCTTCGCTCCAGCTGTTATGTCCCCATGGCAACAGTGGCAGCTGTAGGGGCAGACACCGACCCGCACCGCACGCGCCCATCTGTACGAAGCAGGTGGGGAACAAAAGATATTCTGCTCGTTGGAATTACAGAAGAGTCCTCCTTGGTAATTTCCCAGGATGCAACTTGGGTGGCTTTGCTACTGGAGGAGGAGAGCATCAATTATTTATCAGAATCACATCACACGAGCGTGGAGGTGATTTGTATGTGTGTGTGTGTGTGTGTGCAGCACATTGACGGTGTTGGGTTGCAACTGAAAACCATAGCAACATAAGCACATTTATAAATCCTCTAATCAGGCCACAGCACACTTAAGATGGTAATCTTGGAAACCATCATCAGGAACTGAAGCAATTTAGGTAATGATTAATGCCACAATCGTCTGATATCTTATGAGGTTCGTCTATGAGGCGCCTCTCAGACATTCACCGACGGGGGACATGTCTCAGCCTATTGCTACTAGCTAGGGCTTAACATGTAATGCTGGCCTGGCTGGAAAAATAAGGTCTTTTTTTTTTCTTTGAGCCACAGGGAGCTATGGCTGTTATCCAGAGATATGTGGCACATTTCAAGTTAGGCATTAGGCGTAGAAGATACATGGTCAGATAGGCGGACAGTAGTTTGTGTGCGTGTATAAAAGTGTGTACGCGCTTCTGAAAAAGCTGCACTGTACAGAGGAAGAAAACACACCAGCCAAACAATGTTTGTGGCCCCTGCTGATAAGACCAGCTGGCGTTCAGCGTACGATCTGCTTTAAGAGGGACGGGTGCATTCTCAATAGGCCCTTTTTGGGCCTCGATGTGAGCACCCCGTCTGCCAAGGAAGATGAAATACAGTACCGGGACCAAAGCGTGCGGATCAAAACCCCCGCGAGAAGGTGCGTTATTCTATGTGTCAAAGTGGATGTCACAGCTGCAGATTATTCCACCTGGCCGTACGTCTGTCAACATGTAATCCAAGCACTTCAAAGACCACTGCTAAGCAACAGAAGAAGCTACAGTGGTTACCATGACTCCCACAACAGCCAACCAGTCCAGCATGACAATATAGTGTAATAAATATAGTTTCATACTCAGATTCAAGATAAAGATATATCTGACTCTGTCTGTGTGTGTGTGTGAGAGAGAGAGAGAGAGAGAGAGAGAGAGAGAGAGAGAGAGAGAGAGAGAGAGAGAGAGAGAGAGAGGGATTTGTGGACAAATATCAAAACTGACAACACAACCTTAGGAGACCTTTTTCGTGTAATTTATTGAATAAACCTTTCAGTCTATATAATCAAAACATATGCGTAGTGGCACGAAATTTACAGCAGATTTCAGCCCATGACTATCATTGTAGAGAGGCTATATGTGTGTATTTTGGAATAACACCAAGCAGTCAAACGGCATATAACAACATGTACTTTAAGATGTATTTGTACGACGCAGACTTCTTCTCATGCTCCACATGTGGCCAGATGTAGTGAATATGCATTGGCCAATGGTATAAAGTACACTGCATACACGGAAGTGGTATGCAGTGTACTTATTAGTACACTGGTCTTATTAGTGACTGCCACCGATGAAACCAGTGGTACTGTATATATCCCATTCTTGCGTGCCTGCCTCTCATCATTAAAATCACTGACATATGGATGTTGCTTTCCGTCCCATCCCAAGTGGCATTTGCTGATTGTTACAGTGGCGTTTGTTAGCATAGAGTACAGGGAGCATAGATTTTGGAATATAACAAAGACAGACCAACGTAATGCATTTCTATGAGAGCAAAAATATGGTTCTGGTCTCTTAAGTGGGCATGTCGCCTCACATCAGAAACAACATTTTGCAGAGGAGGCTGAGCGTATACGTAGCATCCAGACAGCTAAATCTACAATGCATGGCTTGAAACATTTTCTCAGAAAGAGTCCACTGCAGAAATATTGTTATGGCCTCAGCTCAGATTGACCATGGTACTTAAAGGAATAAAGTAATATACTTATAAAAACATTAACCTTGCTAGAGAGAAATAAATGTTTTGGTGAAATCTGTGGACTTTCCCTGTTGCCTTGCAGGCAGCCCTGAGTGGTTTTAGTCAGCCACAGTAGTCGCTTCTGGTTCTATTCTCTCTGTATCTGACCTTCCCATCCATCCCCACAGCCTCTCGGTAGATGTTGCTGTGGCGTTTGTTAGCGTACAGACACGGAGGGCCACGCTAATTCAATGCATGCAAAGTGGTGTCCTTTTTGTGTTGCCTTGAATCTAATGTGCATTTCACGCCCACACCCAGGCGAATAGACGTCAGAGACATTACAGAGGAAACAGGCCGCTTAGAGATTTCTGAATGGAGCTCTAGGGGAGAAGTCCGTAACTGCCAAACCATAACCTAGCCAACTGCGTGGTTGCTTTCCTAGTAGAAGTATAAGCTGCATAGTAGAATGAATAATGTATTTAATTTGTTGTAATTCGTTGTAATTTGTAAAAACCTTATTTTGGGGTCACCAAACATTTTAAGGATTTTGTATTTAATTTTTTATTTTATTTGATCAGATTTAAATGGTGATGGTGGTAATTTTCATGTCCTGGTGACCAATGAAAGTGAAGAGAGGGTCTTCCTAAGAACTGCCCGGAGGCCTTACCAAGATGGCTGCCGTGTGGCCAAACACTAACCCCGGAATTCCACTGGGCGAGTGTGCGGAGCTCTCAGTATCGTATCGGTGCCATCCCGAATAGAGGGGCATTGGTGTTAGCCATAATTTATACATTGTAAGAGATTATCCAGTTGCCTGAATTTAGCTCCCCGGTTTCCAGTAATATGAAAATAAGCCCCTCCCCATTTTCTTGGACTATGACTCTGCTTTTTCAGTTGAAAGGACAATCCAGCATTTTGTCCCACTTTGTGTACAGTATAGTGCACTAATCTGTGCTAATGTCTTCTGTCAGACCAGCAATGGCAGGATAATAAGCACAGTTGTCATATTTGACCTTAATACATTACCTTAACCAGCTGTGTCAACATAATTGTTAAAAATGTATTGTCATGTTTGGTACAATATGGAGATGTTTGAATTTCGTTTAACAGTTTTATTTTATGGCTGCTAACCCTAACCACAGTTTTTGTCATAAACATAGATTAGGGTTGTGTTTTACCTTCTAAAGTACCACAATATTATAAACTCTATTTAACCAGGAAGAAATCTAATTGAAACATGAAAGTCGCCCCGATTTGCTAATGCAAACTGACTTGCTTTTTTTGTAAAACAGTTTGAAAACTGTAAGGGGAGAGGATTTTTTGGGATGTTTGAAATGGCCTAAACATTTTCTCTGATTACCACTTTGAAAAGAAATACTGAAAATACAGAAATCAGCAGGTGGGCAGAAAATGTGATTCCATTCAGATGTTCTCTTGTAAAACTGAAAATAGCTTCCACTGGAAGTATGGCAGCCACCAAAAAAGAGCCACAATCACAGTATATAGTATAGAATGATAATCACAGTATAGAATGCCCTATTGGCTATTATTGCTCAAATATGAAAATTGAGTGTACTGCCCTCTCGAAAGCAAATCTGCACTGAATATGTGAAACACGACTATGTTTGCTTTTCACACTTAATAGGCTTTGCATACATATGTGGCTCTCATTGTGTGCACCTCATGTCATTCCACCGCTTCAATTTTGCATCCCAGAGTGCTTGGTGGGAGAAAAGAAGCACTTAAAAATGATCCTCTCTTCCAATTAAGATTTAGCATTTGTATTGTTACTGATCGAGTAGGAGCAAATACAACTTTACCCTTGAATATTTACGTGAGGCAGCATTGGAAGAGGAACAATCTGAAAACTAAAAGACAAAATCGTCACAATTGGATTGTTTTGGAATACCTTTTTGTCCTGGAAAATAAAACAACTAAGTACAGCACATGAATGCAGCATATCACTGCCCTATCTATCATAGGACTGATGATTAATAGATTAATAGAATCCAGTGCCTATTCTGTGGCCCCGATAGTACTATACAAACAAACAAATAAACAGGAGAATTGTGTTGCTAAATCATCTCATTGCTATTCATTTTAGAGAAAAGGTGCATTCATTGGACACAACTCCCAATGGTAATTTGGTAAGTTGCTGCATGGATGAAGTAACATTACTAGCACTTGCTCAGCAATCGTGTACTATTTGAGACCTTTTGCAGTTAGCACACTGCAGTGTCCAGTTATCTCGTCATTAACATACCAGATGTGTTGCTTCACATAGACGCAGTTGTATTAAGCTAGGATAGCTACAACATCTAAACACTAGTTTAGATTTCGCCTTAGAAGGAAATTATTGGAACATAAGATTTGCAACCTGTCATAAATCAGATTACAAATCATTTATTGCATGAAAGATTATTTTCCTGCAGGGAAACACAAAAATAGGTCCATCACTTTCTGAAATAATTGCCAGAGCATTGATGCTTGGGAAATGTGTTTCTCTTAAGTGTGCAGTTTACTGTGTGTCTCTGTGTAGGAGGATTTGGTTCAATGCTAAACTAGCTAGACGCAACAGGAAATGATGATATGAGGCAGTGTTTCCACGTGTCAGCATTAACAGTACACATTGCCATGCACCACAGTGAACTTCAGACAAATTAGAAAGAGGTTGGACGTCTCAAAGACGATGGCTGATATAAACCTCACCATCCTCTACTAATGTGTGTGTGTGTATATTACATTATACACACATTATATACTATACCATAAGTACAATAAGGAAGTGCAGCACCTGGCACATTCAGCATTACGGGTGATCTGCATATATTATATTTTAAACATGAATCTAGTGGCAAATTTACATAGAAACACTTATTTTGTATTTATTTCGTATGTTGTAATCCCAGCTACTGTTATCATCGCTGGGCCGGGCGCACGTACATATTTGTGTGTGCATGCGTGTGGCTTTGTGTTTAGTTCTATCGAGACATGTTGAAATGTAATTACGTGAAATCTAGGCTTCACACAGCCTATACCGAAATATAACTGAAACTATTTAATTTATGATTTCAGGTGAATACATTTTAACATGTCTCCATTATATATTGATTATTGATCTACAACCATTAGCTAATACTTGCGCTGAGATTGCATGCCCATATAGCTAAAAATAAACCGGTTGCGGTAACTCCGTAGTCTTGCAGTAACAGTCAATGACCGAAGTCTTCATCCTACGACGCCAAAGGCTTTCTAACGCTTCGAAAATTGACAAGAAAGGCCATTGAGAGTTCTGTAAAATCCTAGTCATACAGTATATAACAGTATGACAAATACAGAAATTTCTGAACATAACCATTATCTGTAAACATTTAAAAGTTGAGTCAGTAATTGCAAGCTTACACTTTTTGGCAAATTCAGCAAATATGTTGTCATGGTTCGCTCGCTAGCTTGCCTGCACGCCTGAAAAAAAGTATTGGTGTTTCTACACAGCCCTGGCTCTGTAAATGGGAACACAAAGTGTAGAGTAGAGGAGAGTAGAGTATAGTATATGTCAATCCTTCTCCAACATCACTGACGCCACCGTTATGCAGAGCAGCTGCTGAGGTCAGCTATGAGATACAGTAGTCTATGCAGTAGTGTTTACTGTGTGAGCCTAGATCACAGCAATAATAAATAAACAAATACAAAAATCTTCATCTTGAAGTGAGGAGCATTATCTTTTTTTAAAGAATACCTCTAATTCAAATACATCAGCTGTCATGCCGTCCGTTGAAAGTGGTTTACAAAGTAGCCACAAACAGAGAGATTTCTCTGTGCCTTACATTACAGTCCCTAATTTGTCCAGCGTTTGCTTAATTATTAATTATGGTAAGAACAGCACCTTTGAGCACGTCACTGTGCGATACCACATGTTCCATTGTTCCATTTGTCATTTATATTCTATTCAGCGCTCTTATTTACAGCGGCCAGAGACAGGATGACAATACTGCACGTTAGGGAGCATAGAACCATGAACCTGTATTAGCTCCCTGGAAATGTAAATAGACTGCAATTATACAGCCCTTTTCCAACCTTCCGGCATCTCAAAGCACTAGTATAGTAATAATATAGTAATATATGCAAGGTGCCCTCTGACCAGTATAACCTCACATTCACCCACACAGGCACAATCTGACCAGTACAGCCTCACATTCACCCATTCACACGCACAATGTGACCAGTATAGCCTCACAATCACCCATTCACACACCGATGCTGGTGGCAGCCACGCAAGGTGCCATCTGACTACTGGGAGCAGTTACTGTGTGGTTAGGCTAGTTTCGTGTAGTCTAAACCCGGCATTAGTGAGGATAATGGTTGGGTGTGGTACTAGTCACATTTGAACCCATACCGGCAGGAATACCTGGAATTTGGTCTACCCATCTTGATTTGTTTTTGTGTTTTTGTCTTTACTTTGTCTAACAAATGTAATTTAAGTTGTAGAACATCGCATTGCAAACTGGATGCATATAGGCTTTAAGGACTTTGACCTTATCAAGATGGCTGCCGAGTGGTCAAACCTGCCTGTAAAGTACATTGACCTTACCAAGATGGCTGCCGAGTGGCCTTGCCTGCAAGGACTTTGGTGTCACGGCCTGGGCCATCCGATAGCAGGTGTCACAACATGTATATAGCCTATAGCCATACGCAAGGTTAGTTATTCTCAAAAACGCTTTCTAACTTTTAGCAAATCAAAACAATATCCTCTCCACAGCGGCACCGCCTCACACATTGAAGCACACTGCAAAGCCAAGAGGCGCTGTTCACCACTTAGATGTATGTTCTTATTTAAGGAGCCAGGAATGTGTAGAAGTATCAGATCATTTTTTTCAGTACACAAGGGTAAGCTAGCGAAATGCGAATTGAGAATTTGACAAATAGTGTATTAGTATAAAATTATCTTGCAATAGCTGACTACACCTTTGATTAATGGTAAAAAAATAAAATGGTATTAACTTTATTAGATAGGCCATTACTTATTGCACTTTATTAGCTAGGCCATTACCTATTGCGTTTTATATGGTTGATTATGTGGTAATAGGTATAATGACATTATACTGCATTTGTTCTATTTAGAATATTGTTTGCTTATAATTGCTGGTATATGACCTGTCCAACTACTGACTAATGTACTACATGTAAGTCACTTTGGATAAAAGCGTCTGCCAAATGCCGTAAATGTAATAGAATTTCCAAAAATAAACATATATTATGTATATTATAAGTATATAAGTATATTTGACACGCCAAATCACATCCGAACATCAGAAACAATACAGTGCGGTTCCGGAAGTAAATTTCCCATAAATTTTCTCCATTGACTTTCTGGAAAATCCTTATATAAAATGTATTAAGCTTGGAACCAAGCCAAACAGCTACGAGGTTGTGAATCAATGGAAAATGCGTCCGTATCCGTGTGATATCAACCTTGTTTTAAGATCATAAGCATGATTTATTGGCGATGTCACAGATAACTACTACAGCACAATCATGAAGTGTAAAAGCGACCTCTTTGACTGGTGGAGCTGACAGTTCCTCGTCATACCATCCTGATCTTGTGAGCTTTATTTGGCATTTCGGAGTCGTTCGGAACTCAGAGAAATTCGGTGCACTCTTTTATGGATGGAAATGTTTTAAACCCCGGGAAGTCATGTCGGCTAGTGAGTATTGCTAGCGCTGACAATTATGTATAAATAATATGAAAACTAGTGCATTATACTATTATAATTGTATAATATACATAATATGATAAATAATTAAGAAGAACCAAAGGAGATTATGTATTTTCAGGGATTTGCAACACTTTTACGCTCTACACTACACGGTAATGGTCTATTGCCTATAGTAATAGCATTCCTGATAACTGTAAACTGCACTTATTTGGCCAAATATTTGGATTATTCGTTTACAAGAAACTTGACAAGTTTCACAATACCTTTGCTGTTAGCACCCTACAGCATATATCCACGTTTTGACTGTTTGATCCAGATGAAAAGCAGCTCAACTCAGATGGCAATCGCCAATCACTTTTTGCTGGACAGTAAATATTGGCACGACACAGGCCGGGTTTCCTGGCTAGACGAGCGTGCTGTGCACCACACGCACGGCCTACCCACAGGGGCGTGTCATCTTAGACAGGAATTCGATGCACAGTAAGTCACCGAGCACTCACTCTAGATGCCCTGCCGGGCTTTAATCAAAACCGTGGCTGGGAACAGGGCGGGATCATCTGTCACGCAATGTCATGACCCCTTGCCAGCCCAAATGAATCACGTCCTCCTCTTGACAGGGTAATGAAAGGGTGCCGTTGACATTTGGTGCCACTCAAGCAACCCCCATCTGGCAGCAGCTTAACTGACAGATCGTGTCAAATCCAAAAAGACGGAACACTTGCCATAGGCTGAGCCACAAACAACAAAACCACGAGAAAACTGATACAGTATTTGCCATGTCGTACAATTTGTATAAGAAAGCAAGCAAGAAAGAAAGAAAGAAAAGAACATCACATCTTTGTAGAAAGCAATTGTGATGAATTGAAGGT
The DNA here is from genome assembly GCA_025399935.1 of Amblyopsis rosae. Classification (NCBI taxonomy): domain Eukaryota; kingdom Metazoa; phylum Chordata; class Actinopteri; order Percopsiformes; family Amblyopsidae; genus Amblyopsis; species Amblyopsis rosae. Next base: position 10,444 of record JAODTR010013452.1, on the reverse strand, counting down.
CAGAGGTCACTAACTGTGAAGCTTATAAAAAAAAAAAACATGAATCCATGAATTAAATACATTCACGCCACACACACATAATAATCCCAGTAAATGCAAATAAAACAAATGGCAACTCGTGAAAGCTGAGCCAATGGTGCCTACGCACAAAAGCTCATGCTGATTACTTCCCAGAGGGAATTTGTGCTTTCTCCCTACTTGTTACATTTTCTACTGCAGTGCCACTACCCGGCATTCCCAGGGAACGCGATCCCATCTCCATCTCGGAGCGCCAACGTTCTCCCACACAAATACAAAACTCCACTCTGTTTGAGCCGTGCTTGAGCTGTGTACACAGAATGGGGCAGCTAGCGTGCTGCGAGGAGATATTCTCCTCAGTCACTTACCCCTTTTTAAACAGTTTCTGTGCACAGCTCCCCAGATGGACTTGTGAATAACAATCCATCTGGCATGCCAGGTTAGTGCTCTAGCCCGCTTTGCCTCACTCACCCGTGGGGGTGGCCCCAAGGATGAAATTGAGGGGTCCACAAGAGAGCTTGTTCTTGCTCTCAGGGCTCTGTGCCAACTCCCCTACGCCCCCACCCCCTCCTTCCCCATCAGGAGTGTAACGAACGGCTGCTGCCTCAACTGATACGCGTCTAATACATCCAACACGGTCCAATAACTCATATTAACCACTGATGGGATGGAGGGAAGGGAGGGGGTGTGGGTGGCTGGCTGGCTCTCTGCTTGTTGCACTGCCTCCTCAGCAGACAGACTGACATCTGGGTAATGAAGTCCTGGTGATCCCCGTGGAATAGAATACCCTCAGACACCATGGCTACTCTTTTAATAATATCGCCCCTGCAGCACTGGCCAGAGCTCTCACCAGCAACCCACCGGTGTCTTGTCCGCTGGGCTGTTATGCTTGCAAGGAGGAAGAGGGCAGGGAAGGGGGGTATGGGGGGGCTGCCGGGCTTGGCCAGGACAGCCGTAAATACAGGGACTGCTGGGATAATGGCATCTACCAGGGCTGCTGATGTCTGTGATGGACACCCTAGCTGGCTGGTGTCGTGCTGCGTGCCGCTAATGTGGGCTTGCGGTGGGACAGCCCTTGAATGCTTTGCTTTACCACTTGAAACTTAGCAGGAGCGGTGGCTGGGCCCACAGAGGTGTCTGGGTGTGCCGGCCTAAAACACATTCAGTAGCTAGCCAGTAGCTAGCTAGTTAGCTT
>JAODTR010013442.1:14920-27464 GCA_025399935.1 Amblyopsis rosae | reverse complement strand
TGTTTTCAGTGTGTGGTGGGCAAAACTTCTGATCGAAGCAAGAGGTTATTTTGTTTTGATCGACAAGCTTTTCTCTACAATGATTTAGATACCTTTAATGTACCTAGGCTATTAAATGGGTCACTAAAACCATTGCCCTCCCAAATTTTCTGAGCAGGAGCCGTCCCTGGTCCTTTTGGCTGGAAGATGCCGGCCAATACCATAAACTAGTGCCAGAACAACATTGGAATGCTATATTCTAAAACATAATGACAAATTAACAGAATCAAAAATGTATTGGCTAGCCTATATTTGTCAACAAATCCACAAAATATCATGATTTTAATGTTAGTTCTAATATATAAGTAAAATAATGAATGCTGTTTTGTGCCAAACACTAATTAGTAGAACATACAGTATGGCACTTTATCTTAATAAAGATTACTTGATTCAACAAATATTTTGTAACTGATTTATAGATCAGCATTGCAGAGATAGGGGGAGAAATTGATTTAGATTTTATAAAAGTGATTGTCAGTCATCTCAGTCTAAAGATTTATTGCAAAGAAACACAGAAAAACTTATAATTTAGTTATTTAATCTACTCAAAATTTACTTAACTATACTGTTGAACCTTATGAGCATCTTTGTAAGTAAATTACATAAAGATTAGGAAACCTACCAGTCTTTGGGCTGTCAATAAGATCTTAACTGAATAATAGTAGAAATAAATTAATAAAAATAAATATGAAGTCTCAAGAGGAGTCTTGTATCATCAGTGGTGAGGGTGTTATTGGCATGGAAACTGAGTAAGGGGATCAGTAGGTGTTAACCTAAAAATCCTGTCCGAGTGTTAAATTACTTTAGATGTTATAGCACCACTGGCCAGTGCATTATATTGTTGTTTTCTTGATACAGTTATTATTTAGCATTTTAATAAAATAAATTCTTACAAGTTAATTTAATAGCAAATAAATGTGTGTATTTGGTTGTTTCAACCTTTGAGTTGACAACAGTTAGCTCAGTAGAAAAGAGGAATACATTTCTAAGTTGTTCTTTATTGATACATGTGTATGCTGGACGCATGCAAACACATTTTTTCAAATGTATTTTGGACGTAGAATCTTGGGTTTTGTTAAAATGCGAATAAAACATGCAACATGTTTAGTCTGTCCCTTTGTGCGTTTAAAATACAGAATTAAGTTGTCCGTACCATCCTGAAAACCCCTGGTATTGCTGACTTTGTTTATGTTCCCAATAGTTAATTTGTTCATTCACTGTGAAACACAAGGCAATCGTTTATCAGGATTATATCAGCCATTAAATACTGCAGTCAGCATGCCACGCTGTTCTCTATCTACATGAGCACCTGCACTCTGCTATTGAGCTTGTAATATAGGGAACATATTATAGTCGCAAGAGTGATCTCGGCTATAATGCCATCACCGTCATTAGAAGGCTTTTGAAGTGTCACCTCTACTAATTCAACTTCCATGGTTACAATCCACATCACTGTTAAGGATGGAGTCAGTCATTCTGGAGATTTTTTATTTCATTTTAATGGATCAAAACAAAACCGTTTCTCCTTTCAATGCCATGGAGGTCGCTCAGAAGCTCTGCCCCCAGCATTAGACACGGACTGCAAGGCTTGGATAGTGTCGTGTGGTGCATTCTGCACCACTTTGTGTTCCCAGAGTGAGGGCTGTCAGGGCACACAGAATGGGCAGCTTGTGGACCGTGAGGAGATATTCAGACAAATTCATAAGATTACAATCGCTGACTTCACCTTTAACATTCAATACCTTTGTATTAGTCTTAAAGGTACAAATAATGCTGTTAATAGTGAATGCTGCTGACTGCAGGACTTGCTGGACAATATATCTCAACTCCATTTGTCACCAAGGAAACCAGATCCTTTCAACCTCTTGTGAGGAAATCCATCTTGCGCAAGGATCAGTAATCTGAACGGGGCTGCTTATATTAGACAGCTTTGCTCGGGGTGATATATTCAACTACATATTTATGGCATCCAATGTATGGGACTATTTTATTTTACCCTTGTTTTAGTTTTTAGATTTTTTGTTAACAGATGCAAACTGCCAGCCTAAGATTCTACCTTTCTATAAATAAATAGTTAAATGTATATATGAGAGTATATCTTTTTTATATTTCCGTTTCAAAGTTCAATCAAAGTTTGCTTATATAGTGATGTAATAGGTTTGACAGTTGAAGTTGTTGCCTGAGCCCAAGTCACCCCACAAGTCAGTAGCTAGTTTATTTTGCTGTATCCAACAACAAGGGCAATGAATAGTGTCTCCACATTGCCAAAGAGAATGTAAACATCGTTAATCTAATTATTTTGATGTCACTGGTTAACAGCTCATCACTTCATCTGCCCAAGTGATTATTTAGCATTTAAGTGTGCTTATTAGGAGAGAAGGGCCCTTCAATAGACATTTTTGTATTCATAATCAATTACCTAAAAGATTATTAAAGGCAATTTTTCACACTAAAAACCGATTCATGAATATTCAACTAGCCCCCTTCCGCACTGGGATAATGACTAGAACAATTCCTCCCAGAGTTCAGTTTATCATTCAGAGAAAGAAACGTTAATGGTGCTCTCTCTCTCTATATATATATATATATATATATAGAGTATAAAGTTCATATAGACCCACTATAATATATGTAAAGGTATTAAGCAATTCATGACAGCTCATGATTTGTCATGACATCCAATATCATTTCTGCCTGGTAATCTTCTATTATTATGTAACTGTAATTGCTGTAAAAAAACAGCACAAATCCCATGTAGTTGCATTTATTAATTTGAGACACAGCTGGACAGTAAATTACATAAATACATTATGTTGTAAATTTTATACAAAGTCAGACCCAACTACAAGAGAATGACGCTGTGAGCTGAGGGTGAAGGGATCTTCTCGGTGCTGTGAGTTGAACACTGAGGACATTATATTGGGTTTATCTACAGGGGGTTGGGGGGTGGGATTGGTTTATGTTGAGCGAAGGAACATTCGTAATGTACAGACAAGAGTTCAGGCTGAGGTGTCAAACAACCTTTCAATCATCTCTTCCACTTGCTCTGGACGATACTTGTGATACTTCTCTGGGTTCTTGGTAAATGAGATATTGGCATATCTGAAAGTTAAAGTACACACACACAAATTAATTCTTAAAATCGTATTTACTATACAAATCGAAGCAATCTAGACATATCTAATATTAACACCAAAATGTCGATTCCAATGGGCAGACAATTAAATATCTACAAAGTTATGTGCTTTTGTCAAATTAACTAAACAATGTATGAATTACATATATACAATAAGGACCATCAACACTCTATTACTATTTTTTTCAGGTTAAAATCTTTTTATCTTTTTTCCCCCACACCCTTAAAAACAAGTTAAAAACTAGGCAAGCATAGTTCAGCGGGCCACATGCATGAGCCAATAGACCAACACGTAGTTGCAAGCATGCAAAATTCCTCTGTGAAACTCCCCAGAAGTTGGGGTACAACGCTAGTGGTGCAGCAGATCGCAAAACTCACGGTTCGGATCGTGTTACGAATTAGAGCCACGGATCGGATAATTTTTCGGATAAGCAGACTATGCTTATATTTAACCATGCTGATTAACTTTGCTTTCCATTTATTATGTAAGTTGTCTCTTTATGACTTCCAGACTCTAGATGTCACACTTAGAGCACCAGCATGCTTTGTGGGTCCCACACACACTTAGACACTAACATGCACGGGTGGCTGGACCAGCCGTCAGAACAGAGAAGCTGGGATAACAACACATAGGACATTTTTGTGTTGCGTGGCAACAGTTTAGTCCTATGTTCCAAATATATAAAATAATCAAACCATTCTTAATCTGTCACTTTTTATGCCCACTCTTAACAAATAAATGCCGCTCGTACTGTTAAAAGTCGCTTGTATAATTGTTAAAAAGCAGTATCACACACGAGGTTGTGCTGTTGCATCAGACTTCCAAAGTCGAAGAAAACCAGGCATGCTGATGTTCAGCATAGCTCGTAGCAGCGCACTCAAGCACAATGTGCGCGAAGCTGGTGAATTCTCTGCATTAGTATCGGCAGGGCTGGTCATATCCATGGCAATCCTTGCAGTGTGCGAAGTACGGCAGAGAAAAACGCTGGTACTTTAGCTCCAAGTACGCTTTGAGCATTCAGCCCTCTTACCCTGTTTGCTTTTTTTTTTTAAAGCGAGCCGCCGATTTGATTCATACCCCGATCACGTGAAAACTTAACATTCAGCGCTTCACTTAACTGCAACTGAAGCTTTATTAAGCTACATTAAAAAATAACAGTGGAAATAAAAATGATGAAAAAAACAAAATAATGGTTAACTTTGTGATCCATAAAGGTCACGGTTGAACGACGATCCGTTACACCACTATACAATGCTATTGGTGCATTACCGCCACCTACTGTCAACATGGTGCATTACCATCACATACTGTCTATGTCGCTTTTTAACAAGGTCGGTCGGTTGGTCAGTCAATCAGTGAGATTCGCTCATATTGGCCGGTCCCGCTACACGCGGTCCGGCAAAAACACTAACCACTGAAAATCTCAAATTAAATGAAACTTTGAGTTGAGGGAATAGCCGGCTTAAACTTGCTCAAGAAAACATAATGATCATTGCCCTATGATTATGATTACCCATCATCCCGCTCACCTCTGTAGGAAAGCTCTATATGCCTCAGACACCACCTTTTTCTGGGCCTGGCGGATAAAGTCTCGCTGTTCCTTGTCCGGTATGGCCCAAACCTTCTGGATCTTACACAGCTCTTCCAGACCGTCATTAAAACCCTGGGAAGCAATTAAGACGCTCAATTCCACAGCTGATCTTAATGGAATACGCCAGATGTGTTTAACATCAAATTAACTGAAATCACTTGAAACCAAGATCTATTATGGAGACTTTACCTTGAATTTGTCTTTAATAACTTGTCGCTCTTTGTCTTTCAGCTTCAAAAGAGGAAAGACAGGTGTGTTAGGACATTGATGTAAAGGGGGATCTATATTTAAAGCTGTCTCTACTGGTGATGTGTGATGTGATCAATCAAAGATCTAATTTGAAGATATATTCATGTTGGTCGAAAAGTTCAAATTCTACAACAAATGGAGTATCTTCACAATACCTTCTACCATCTGAGATAGACCAGCATTGAAGACACAAGTTTGATATATATTTTCCAGAAACGTTTGAAATTGAATCGTGGATTAAAAGAACTGGGAGTTTCCTGTATCTAACATAACATAAACAATGGGGTTCATTTATGATGAACCTAAGTGGGAGGGACTTACTATTGAGGTAAGAAAGCTACAGGGTCGATGGCTAAACAAAAATCTAATACGGCTTCAAATAAAGAACTACAAACATCCTAAGTAGAGTCTAGGGTCATTCTGGTCTGCATAAAGAGTGAAAATCACCCCTTCCCCTTCCAAAAAACAAATGCCGAAGTGCCATCCATAGACTCTCTGGTCTAACCTTGGTGCCAGGCTGAAAGAAGGGCATGTTCCTGTCTGTCAAGTGCTCCGTGACCTTTAGCCAGCTGGAAATGAAGGCAATGTTTCATCTTTGTATAGCAATGATGGCAAATGTGTTTTGTTTTGATTTTTGGGTACTATTGTTTAGCTTTAGATTTATTTTTTACCTGCGCTGGTACATCTGGATCTGTTGCTCGATTAGCTCCCTGTATGACATCTGGGCCTTCTTCTGGGTCACCACGACTAGCTGGATCAGGTCGGACCTGAGGACACAGTCATGCATTAGCAGAATGTTCTTAAATATGGCCATTAGCGCCGAGACACGTTCATCCATATTGACTTGCAGTGTGTACAATTCAAATTATTACATTTAACTGTAACTGCATCCTAAAATGTGTTTTATTAAGCTGTGAACAAAGAAATAGGATCTAAATGTGATGAGACACATCAATTATGGCATTAATATTGACAAAATGCAGTTCCAGTCAGGACCACTATTGTCTAAATAAGTATTTTATTTAAAATAAGTAATTTAATTATTTATATTTGGAGGTATGGCTCTGTTCAGGGGGCTCCCTGTCCTTTCATGAATACAAGGAAAGCCCTTTCCATGTATGAACACAGAAAGCCCAAGGTAGGGAGAGCAGTAAAAAGACCCCCCACAGGGTACAGAACAAGCCTCAATGTCAAAACTGTGACATTGAGGAAACAAACACAGCATTAAAGGAGAAGGTGAGGAGGTGGGGAGGTGGAGAGGTGGAAGCTCGCAGAGGAAGCGCTAAGAATGGGTGTAGGCTAACTGACTAGATTGGCCAATCCTGTGGTTAGCCGTGATAAACTGAGCAGTCTGGTTACTGGCAGTGAGCTGATTTTGATCAGGTGACAATTGAGGTTAAGCATGGCCGGGCGTGACTTCGTGGCCTGCCTGAACTATCTAGCTGGATTTTCTTTTTTTATCAGCGTTTTATTGAGCTGAAAACGGATCTACACGTCGTATTCGTTAAGAATCACCCCTGGACCTGGCTGGTTTTCGGTCCGCTCATCAAACTCAAATGTTAACGTACATGTTAATGGGTGTCCCCCTCTCAGCCTCTCCATTCCCCTCACTCAGCTTCTTGTTGTGTAGTGGGTGGAGTCAGGCTCAGACCCGTGGTGCAGTTACACTTTAAGTAGTATCAGGTGTGCGAGAGGCTTGTGCTCTTTTGAGGTGGAGTATACCTTTAAATTAGCATTACTAAAAAGAATATCCATGTTTTCTAATAATTTGGATAGTTTCTTGTGCTGCAGTTTGTTCATACACGCTCTATGCATGTGTATCTCCGCCAACAGCGCACAAACATAAATTCACATCCACTGTACGAATTGTGCCTACTTCTCTAGAGACTTGAGGATGTAGTTGTAGTTGTTGTGAAGGAAAATTGCACTCAGAGCTGAATCCTCATACACTTTGGACTTGCTGAGAAGATTAAGCTGTAAATTCCCCAGCACTTTGCCTAAAAAAGGTAAAGAAATTAAGTTAAAGACATTTTCCATGAGAAACACTACGCATTATTACGTCTTAGGCACTCACATATGTATGTGCTGAGAAGCCTTTTGCTGAATTCTGAGCTGTAGCTGCTTGACGATGAACTTGTTTCTGGAATATAAAAGGTAACATACACCATTATATACATTTCAGTTAATCGCATAATGGTAATTCACTTTGTCTTTACATTGAGAGTGGGACCCAATCTACACTTTGACATGAGGTCACAACTTATTCATTAAAATGCCATTAATTACATTTCTATGGTAACATGTAAAATACCCTGCTTCGTAAACGGACACTTGTCCATGTATTTAAGCAGGCTGTTTTCCCTGAGTTATTCTGCTTTAATGAATGAGACGCATTTCCAACCAACCACCACAGCGCTATTACCTATTCACAGCCAATCACAACATTCCGAAATTGTATCATTAAAACTCGGGTCCACTATTTTTATTTTTTTTCTCTTACCTCGGGGGTCTAAAGGAATATTGTAAGTGTCCCCCAGTACTAAAGAGGACAGAGGCAAGGCAGAAGAGAAAGGAGAAAGAGGCACAAGTGCAAAAGGTTAGAAAAGGGTTTTGTTAGTGCAGAAAGAGTAAGCCAAGTAGCAAACTGTTGACAGACAGACAGACAGACAGACAGACAGACAGACAGACAGACAGGGAAGAGGGAGGATGAATGATACGGCACAGCTGCAGCGTGAAGCAGAAGGAGCGTGGAGAATGCTATAATAATAATAACATTTTATTTGCAACGCACTTTACATTAGAAGAAATCCCAAAGTGCTACATAAGCAATTTACATATACCTTATATTTACATATACCATATACCTTATATTTACATATACACAACAATTTACATATACATTATACCAAAAGTTGCAATATTAGTAAAAATAAGATAGGACCATTTGTAAATATACAAAGAAACAATAAAAGGCATTAACCGAACGCTTTCTTAAAAAGGTGGGTTTTGAGGCCACGTTTAAAAACATCCAGCGTCTGTGGTGGCCTAAGGTGGCCAGGCACAGCGTTCCACAGTCTAGGTGCAGCTGGGCAGAAAGCTGGCTCACCCATAGTGCAAAGCTTGGTCCTAGGGACTGTAAGGGTGTATGTGGCGGCAGATGGAGGCAGAACGGAGGGAGCGTGCGGAGGTTTGTGGGGTAAGTAGTTCCTTGAGGTAGGGAGGTGCGTCACCGTGGATGCACTGGTAGGTGAGGAGGGAGACCTTGTACTCAATTCTCAGTGAGACAGGGAGCCAGTGCAGAGATTTGAGGATGGGGGTGATGTGGTCATGTTTGGGCACCTTCGTCAGGATCCTGGCAGCACTGTTTTGAATGTACTGCAAATAATGCTGTAGGGGTCTGCGTCATCTTATTGGGCAGCCATTTTAATTGTGTTGACAAAATAAGTCGTAATTGCAAGGCGATGTTACATGGTAACCCAGAAGGAGCCACTGCATCTCATCTGTGGTGTCTTGTTGGCGTCCGAAAATGTTGAAACGAGGTAATGCAGGTTTCCCCATCAGGGAATCCCTTCATGAGGAGACTGCCTCATGAAGCTGAGTTAGAGAATGCCAAGAGTGTGCAACGCTGTCATCAAAGCAAATGTGGCTACTACTAAAATATAAAACATATTCTGGTTTATTTCACACTTTTTTGTTTACTAAATAATTCCATATGTGTCCCTTCATAGTTTTTTTGTATTCAATAAAAATCTAAGCTGTAGAAGTTAATGCAAATAAAGAAAAAACATTGAATGGGGAGGTGTGTCCAAACTTTTGACAGACAAAAAAAATTATATAAATAAAAGGTATTATTTATAGATGTATTATTATAATAATAATAATAATAATATTGCTGCTAAGCTAAACCCTGCATGCTCCTTATCCTCTACGGAAAATGCCTGGACACCAATATTGTGCTACATGCACAAAATGGTCTGTCATGGAATGCAGAGAGAGAGCGAGAGAGAGAGCGAGAGAGAGAGAGAGAGAGAGAGAGAGAGGGATGCAGAAGTCAAAGAAGTGGATAGTCAAGTCAGCGGAGGAAGTTTCAGCGGCACGGTGAAGTGCACAAAACTGTACAAACCCCCCAACCCTAAAGTGAATGGATGATGGGACATAGAATCTGTGAGAGCACTACTACAGATATGGACAATTCTACCTAATGACGAATAACAAGCATGGAGCCTCACGTAGTCTTTCAGTGAGTCAAATAGCCTGCTAAATCACAAACAATCAGATAATATGGGCTTCCGCATTCCCAATAAAAATTGACAAATAACGCATGATGTCTACAGTGTGAGAGAAACACTAATATTTAAATGACAAAAATATACTCTACATGACTGCTAATATAAGTATTTTCATAATTTAAAGGCCCCATACAATTAAAAAGATGACTCCATTTTCCAACTGTCAGTTTGGACAGACTTTTTTTTCTCAAAACATTAAGTATGAGTTGGTAATGCACTTTTTAACATGACTGGCTGTGTCACTGGAAGTGAGAGGACAGGTTTCTTAGGTTAAGAAGATGATTGGCTACAATCCAGGAACTATGTCACACCTGGGGACTACCTTAATGGATCGTTGTACACTATGTTTGTTATCAGACAGAAATGCTTAAATGACATGTTATGGCCCAGATCACACAGAGACGCGTCGCTAAAGGCGCGGCCGCTTCAAAAGCGCTTTAATAAACCCCCCATCACACAGAGATGGGCTGCCTGTGCCAAAGAGAACGTCTGCCTGGGCCAACTGTCACATTGACCAACAGCGCGACTCCACGCCTTGCGCTGAAAAGTTGAGGACAATTAAACTTTTATGCACATAAAAAAAAAAACAGTCACGCTGTACCATAACCAACAAACAAACAATGGTTTTGCTAGCGACGGATTTCTAGCGACGTGTCTAAGAGTTCAAAATTGGTCAAAATCTTTCCCGTCCCTTCAAACAACTACTGACAGCGAAAAACATGCATTGTACAATAGGGGACCTTTAAATGACATGGCAGCATGCGCAGGTTTATGGGTCCACAGGTCTAGATGTGGATGTACCTTGAGACGCCAGCATGGCTCCGGCTGTCTCGTGGAAGTCGAGCAACTGCTGTAAAAACAGGATGGCCTGGAGGAAAGATGCCGGGGTAATGATTACTTCACTGTATTTACTTTAGCTGACCAGATGCCTCTGCCTCGTTAATAGTCGCCCAGGAGCCCACAGAGTGGTGAAAACAACACATTATACTGTAGGAAGGTGTGTTTAATGGTTTGTGTATTGCAGTATAAGCCCTTGTTAGTTAATATAGGTGCGCATCACTCACATTGCTGGTGAGTTCGTGTACAGTTCCATCTTTTGGCATATTGTATTCCTTGTCAGGGTCATTCTGTAGTTGGACAAGGAAGAGGTCATTAACTAACACAAAAATAACATAAAAACATTGTTAAAAAAGATATACTCTTTGATTTGATCAGTTAACCAAATATATTTTGTCACTGACTGAATTATTTGTAACAATGACGGGTGGAAAAGGTCATTTTGACAGATTAGAACACTGACAGGAATCTATTGTAACTTTAAGTAATTGACACCCCCATCCAGTTAGTGGCGAGTGTGCATATAAACTAGCTGTTATCTATTGCCTAGTCTTGTACAACCCTCAACCTGACAAGTCTGAGGAGAATCAATTCACATAGTAATAATAATAATAATAATACATGTAGATTTGACGTCATGCTTGAAGATAAGATAAGGGACACTTGCCTTGATACTGTCTGCGAACTCCTCCAGTGCCTTGGCTCCAATAGTTTCCATTGCGGTGATGAGCGTTGGCAGTTTGTTTTTGGTACTTGCCGCTGTGCCCTGTAACCAGTGCGCAGCAGCTTGTTAATGTGTTCAGCAAATACAAATGCTGCTCCTTTGTATTCAAATATAGCAGTTCTCCCAAATAAGTTGGTCATAGCGAGTGCTACTAAGTTATTATAATATACTGTGTAGTAACAACATCATATATGTAAATACAGTATAATATTTGATTATAAATATATACACACACATACACAGTACAAACCCATCCCTTTGAGAGCCATTGATTTGGAAGCAAACGGTATGAATGTGACGAAGCTATTCTATTCTACCTGGAGTGTGGAGTCAAACTCCGGCTTGGTCATTTTCAGGTGTCTGAGAATGGGAAATATGGTCAGCACAGCGGAGTAGTCATGACGCACGATGGCCCTGCGAGCTGCCGACACGATGTTGTCCCCCTCCAGCATCATGTTGTCCAACGCCTCCTTCCACCGGCCAACACAAAACACAGAAGAAGAGACACCACGTTACAGCAAAACCGCTCAAATGTTCTCCATCAAACGGCAAAAGGTCACTCTATTTAGCAGAGAATCGGGGTGACATTTGCATCCTTTATTGATTTAGAGACTTATGTGTGTGTCCGTTTCAGAATTATGCTGAAAAGAGTGGAAGCTCTGGTATCACAATATCCTAAAATATTAAAACAACCAATAAGTTAATTAATAAAAATAAACATGTAACGAATACAGCTGGGCTTAATAATAGTCTTTTTCAATTTATGAGAAAGGTACTGTACTTACACAGGAGAGAACATATGTGATTATGTCCCATAAATACATTTAGCCACTAGAAGCGGTCCCATTTCATGTTACTTGGCTGAAAACTAATGAGTTGGTGGACAGTTGGTGGACAGCTAGACTGTCTTACAGAAAAGGGACAAGTGTGTATACTGGAAAGTACGGGCAAGAACTGCTGTACAGTGCGGTACTTCATACATGGATAACAAAAAAAACTTCAAACTCTTTTTCTTTTCTACACACACAACACATTTTGTGATATCAATCATTGATGTATGGCTAATTAGTAACACCACATGTATATCCCCCAACCTGTATGAGGGAGTCAAAGGTCTTTTTCTGGTGGTGTTCTGGGATGATCTCAGTGAGGAGGGCGTATTCGCTTTGGGCCAGCTTCACGAAGGCGCTGATACAGTGGATGTAGGAGTCAATCTCAATATCCAGCACGTCGTCCTTTCCTGGGGGGCACACGGCGAAAGGTCAAGCGAAATGTCACAAAACAAGATCAAACACCCTTGACTCAAACCATGAGGTGGATGAGGGGGTCAGATTCTGTGCAACACCATACACTGTAAATGAGTACCTACTTACTTAAATACATGGTTTTATAATAACTATGTTGAAGGCCTCACGTATCATTTAATGCATTGTCATTATAACATTTTTATTCTGGTTTAAGAGGCCACATCATCTAGAATGAAATGATCAATCATCAATACTTTGGCTTAATCAAAACAGCCTCTCGTTGGATGAACAAGTGATTCACTGATTCTTTCACTGATAGTTTGAACCTCAATGTGTGGGTAAGAGTAGCGCACCTGTGTGTGTGTGTGTGTGTGTGTGTGCACGCACATGTTTCGGGGGGTAGAGAGCAAGTTAGCACTCAGGTGTGTGGC
>JAODTR010013423.1:0-27473 GCA_025399935.1 Amblyopsis rosae | reverse complement strand
GGGAGAGAGAGAGAAAAGTGGGGAGAGAGAGAGCGAGTGAGAGAGAGAGAGAGAGAGAGAGGGAGAGAGAGAGAAAAGTGGGGAGCGAGAGAGAGAGTGAGAGAGTGAGAGAGTGAGAGAGAGAGAGTGAGAGAGAGGGAGAGAGGGGGGAATAAGAGAGACAGGGAGAAGGGGGGAGATAGAGGGAGGGAGAGCAAAAGAAGGGGGAGGGAGAGAGAGATTAATAGATGAGAGGGGGAACACATTTTTTAATTGTGTTGTTATAGCAGTTCAAATGATGTCATGTACAAGCATGACAAGAGCTTCCACATACTGTACACCCCCCCCCCCCTTCCCCCACACACAAACACACACACACACACACTGCGTTACTATAGCAGCAATGATTTGAGTCTACTGTTTGTTTTATAGGATGGAATTGTTTACATCAAACTGATCAAAGCCATCGATGTGGACGTAGACTATGCAGTTGTCACATGATAAGCATTTTCTCATTCAGAACATCCGATTGGCTGCTACTGTATGTTACTATGGCATCCGTTGGCTTGACCCCACAGAGGCAGCTGTGGTAAGCATTACAACTCAAGTTCGGTGGTTCTGACTTTAAAAGCTGTGTTTAAAAGTGATTAATTTAATGACAGAGGAATGCCAGTATCGTTGATGAGGGGGGAGATGTTTCAAAGTGCCACTGTGGGTAATGACATCTAACTATTTAGTCATTTTACTGTACTACTAAAATGCTGTACAAGGGACCTACGGCCAGCACTGCAGGGATGTGATGGGAATGAACATTGGAGCAAGGACATATTGCAGGTTTATGCTGCATTCATGTGAAGTGGGATCTCCTACTTACTATGGGAACAGTAGATTCGCATGCTAGCTTATTTTGTAGTTCATCAGCATGCAGTTACATTAACACATTATACAATACAATATATTTACCCTTACAAACAAAAGGCTGCTTAAAAGCATAAAACATGAACATACACTGTATTACCTTACTTATTGTAAAAGTTGCTGTGTTACTTCTCGTTGCATCTGCTTTACATGAAGACAATTTGGAACATTCCCAAATCCAACTTTCTCATGAATGTATCATTACTCCCTTCAACAAGTGAGTTCCACTATCAGCACTTATTCAAACAAAGATGCTGAACCGATAAGAAATAACAGTGCAGTTCCATTCTCCCACACGTGCAGTACTGTCTTTGGTTGCACTAAATATGACTTCAGAGTGGAGCGATATAAACAGTATATTACAATAGCAACTTACCCGGTTTGAAAATTTGGCGCCGCGGTAGTTACGTTGTGATAGGTTAAAGACTGTGTAGTGGTCGGCATGACGACTGTCCAGAAAGGACCGGATGTCCTCCACGTGATTCTGGTAGCCAATCTGCACCGATTCTACTGGGTAGGTCATCACTAAGAAAACAGAACCAGCACCTGGGTATGTCTGCATGGAATTGTCTGTGTTTCTGAGGGTTTCCTCTAGTGCAGTTGCCTCAATAAAGATAAACATGCAAATTAGGGTAATTACAGAGTGAAGGGTATGCTTATTGACCCTGCAATCGTGATGTTTTTATGGTGCCTCCCTGTGCAACTAGAGGGACGACTTTCCCAGTGACCCTACAAGAATATGTGGTATAAATAAAAGATAGTAATGTGCTTTGTTTCAGTCAAAAAGCTGCCGTTGACAGCTATATGTAGTCACACCTTCAGCCAGTAGGTGGTGCTCAAGGCCATCCTGTATTTCACTGTGTGTGCGGCTCTCTCTGACCCCAATGCCTTCAGTGTGACTACAAACAGCAACACAGCATATGTAAATATTATATAATAGCACCTGTATACAAAACAGATATGATAATGATGATGACAGCCAGCCTGTGCATACAGTGGGATATAAGAGTGCTATTCCTGCTGTTCCAAGTTATTTTTAACACACACAAACAAACAAGATGAATACACAAGACATCTCTATTTACCTATAATTCGTGATGTGATGTAGGCAATGTCTAGTTCCCCTTTGGTGTACCTGTAACAATAACATTAGCGTTTTAATTATTGTTTGCGTCAATAACATACAAACGATAACACATCACAGCATACAGTAGTATCAACAACGTACTGCATAAAATCAGGCACACATTGCTTTTGAATAGATGACTCATTGCTTTGTGGAATTTCACAGCAATGAGCAATGAGTCATAATAGCTTAGCCGGGGAAGCAAATACTTTATTAGATGCATTAAAGTGTTTGCCTTGCTGTCATGGTCAATGATATGCCTCATGTGATTTCTGCAACTAACTACAAGTTGGCTGAAAGTCAAAAGAATATGACATCTTTCAAAACAAACAGTGGTCACATCTTGTGACCAGATCGGCCATGGGTCAACATGTCAAATCATCCCAAGGAGCTATAGTATAACCTTTTTAATAGACATGCTTTAGTGATATACAGTTTGTGGCTACACAGGGGTGAATATGTCCATTAGAACAATATAATGTTTGATTTACCTAATAACTGGTTCAGTGTTTTAATTAATATATTTTTTTGTGATTGATACAGTATCACACGTTTAAAACGTTTATAATATTTATGGTAACCAAATATGGATAATAATGACCAGCATAAAAAAAGTACTGTATATATTAGCATTCTAATGTGGGTAAAAGTAAAGTTCCTTTGTTGCCTGCTATAAAATCCCTTATTGAGGTAGCCAGCACATTGTGTGGACATGGATGTGTGCCTGCAGCAATCCAAAAACTGGTTATGTAATTCACTGGTGTTTATACAGTGCTTTGGCATGAGTTCAATTGTGCCATGGGAAAAGCTTTACCTCTCTACTGTTTTGCCATGCTACATGATTGCTGTACAGAAAAACAATTACATGTAAAACAATAATTTCATGGACAGTGGACATAATGCCGCTGGTCTGAAAAGGTTGTGAATTATAAATGCAACAAATAGCAACCAGTGTTAATCTCAGTGAGCGCTAGTGGAATCACTAGAAGGGCCAGCTGCAATTGTAATTACTGTAAGTCATCTATAATTAAGTAATTGGTCCATGCTTCTATTTTGAGCCAATGCTTTGTTGTGATCCAGCAATGAACTGCTCATCTAAAATACACTATATGTTACTTAGCAACTACATTGGACAGAATATGTCAGTATGTTATTCCATCATATTTGCAGTATCTACTGTAGATGTTTACAACACAATACTAATTCACTTAGGCTAACCCCACTGGATACACTCTAGTCTGATCATTATTAGAGCAACGTATATATTCATTATGTCATACTATGGTTGTTTAAGATAACCCTGCTGTATATTTGTCAAGCATTAGCATCATTTACAATGCTTTTGTTTTGGAAAAGCAACAGGAACATGTCCATGCCTAGCATCACTTACTTGTTTCTCTTTATGTAATCACATATTTTAGTATAATACAGGAGTATGTGACCCTTCTACGTGGCTGTGCGTTGGGGTCATCAGATATGAAAACAACACAACCACTGTTGCCACAGGTGTTTTTCCTCAGTACGTGTACACAGAGGTTGTGGAAGAGATATGGACCAGATTGCATCACCATCATAGTATACTGTACTGTAGGTACTGTATGAGTTGCCGTTGGCAATGACACACACACGCACACGCGCATGCACACACACACACGCACGGGCACACACACACACAAACAAACACACACACACACACACACACACACACACATGGGGTTAGATCCCAGTGGATAGTTATAAGTTCATTATGCACACCATGACTATTTTTTTAAAGTATATTTATTTATTTATTTATTTATTTGTGTTAACAGGCTGTTAATGACGTACATGCCTTGCAATTCCAGACAGTAATGGATGAGGGTGTGGCCCAAACCATAAATGCATTTAACCCCAGCCTGCGCCGCCTGCAACGTCAACAAGCACTTCCTCGCTAAATTTACATTTAGCTGATTAACGCTTAAAAAAAACAAAATGTCAGAAACTGCCTGTTCGGCTCCCGTTGTTCCATCAGGAGCAGCTTGGGCCTGGTGAGTAACTTCAGGGCCAAGCTGCCGAGCTTTGTGTTTCCCCCAGACAGAGAAGCAGTGTTGTGAGCCCTTCCTTGAAAATTACTCCTCAGTCGGCAAACAAACAAGCAAGCTGTTTTAAATAATTCAGCCACAGTCCTCGCCTTCAGTACAGACGGGAGAGGAAACATGCTGACTTCTGAAAGGTCTTAGTTGTATAGCAACATGGCTAGCCGTCTGATAATATTAATTCAAGATAACCCATTTGATGCTTTTTACAATTTGAAACATTAGAAGAATTTACAAGTTGTCCCCATTGATAGAAAACTACAGTAGCAAGCCAAGGCTTTGGTCCAGGACATGCCCACCCTGAAACTGCACTGTTTCACTGCCAGACAGGCATCCTTGGAGTTGTGTACTGAGTCAGCGCACAACTGCATGGGTGCCAGTGATAGCACTGGCCTAATGAAATGTACACTGTATGCTTTACTGTACATGTCGCTTCACAGATCAAGGTCAGGTGTCACTGTTGTGACAAATGGAGAAAGGGAGGACATGCAAAGAAGCTAACAAGCTATCTCTCACACCTGAAGTTGCTGCCAGGTGTAGCCATACTGTAGCTTTCCATGTTCCGTAGCGAATATTGTGCCAGCATGCACTGCTCTGTGGATGTTTTGAGTACTTTTGTTCGACCATTGTGGTAGCCATGGTAAGGCGCAAAAATTATCTAAGCTAACACATTCTATATCCGTCGGTTGGGCTCTATATAGTTCTATGGTTGAACTACACAAACTGTGTGTGAGCATGTTACGTTGAAACTACAACACCTGTAAATTCAAAACATTCTATTGTGTACCATATCTCTCTCTATCTTATTCATTCTTTATAATAGAGCTATACAAAATGACAGCATAATCTGTACACTTCCAATCAAGCAGATAGCACTACTGTATGTTGTGTTAGCACAGTGTTAGACAATGTATCATGTGTACACAAATAATGTATAGAAAGCTGTCCAACTCAAGCTGAACTGCACGATGGGACAGATTACTGTGTTGGTGTGTTTAACCTACTGCAGTGAGTCGAGTCTCCTATCTGCTACAGGTTGTTGCACTCTACACATAAACGCACATGAACACACATCAGCAACCAACACAGGCCCGGTGAAATGAATCCTCCGGTGTCAGCAGTGCGCTCGCTATTTGGCACAATGAGACGCATGAATAATTCAGCCAGGAGAGGACAGGAGCGATGAACAAGGAATGGTCAGAGAGGGGAGGAGAGGAGGAGAGTATGAGAGAGTAGCATACTAGACAAAAACATACAGGAGGAAAAGGAAAGGAGAGATTGGGAGTCGCTTTGGAAAGTGTATGACTGTGTTATGATGAAACTTGCTTTGTGTCTGTGTGTGTGTGTGTGCGTGTGTGTGCGTGTGTCTGACCATTCAGAGGCCTCTTTGTACTGTCCTGAGCTGGCGCCTGTGACTCAACTGACTCTCCGTACCAGACTCCACAACCTCCTCCTTCCTCCCTCCTACACCCAAATATTTCTCTCATTTGATTCTCCATACAGTTTTATTGGTTGTGGTCAGAGAGCACTGCACTGGGCTTTGCAATGTGTTTCCAGTGTGTGGGCAGAGCTTCTGATGAAGCACACTATGGTAGTTTGATAGAGAGTAGATCTGCTCGATTATGGAAAAAATCATGATCACGATTATTTATTTTGATTACTCATTGATTTTTGGAAAGATGTTGCAGTTACTGCACTTAAAGAAACAATGAAACAGTGAAACAAATCAACAGTGAAAACACCTTCAACTGGGAAAGTGTGTGTGCACGTTTCATTCACAACGCAAGACAAATTACATTTACTTGCAAAACGCAAAAAACGTAATGTGCAAAATAATCTTTTTTTTTTTTTTCTCAATTACATTGTTATTGTACATCTATAATGGAGAGGCGTTTTTGTTGTGATTTGAGTTCAAAGTTAGCAGACATTCTCGAGAATGACTGTCCCTGCCTTTAAGCTCCTGTTTTGTGTAACACCATGATAACCAGCTAATTAACACATAGCCCGCAGTGTTTACAGTTACTGTAGGTAAGGGAAATTAATGTTTAAAACCTAGTGTACACAATGCATTGGGGAAAACATTTCTAGATCTGGTTGCTGAAATATTTAAAAGCTTTGCAGATTATGTAATGCTAAATGTTCTTTTCTAATTAAACTAAACCGTATTTGTGCCAAGTGGAACCTCTGTGAAAGTATAAATGTAGAGAACACTTACGTGGCAACTTGATGCATGACCTTAGTGGATGTGTCTTTTAGCGTGTCTTTCAGGTTGTCCTTGAAGTTGCTGAAGAACTTCCCAGCGCCGCCTTTGACCATGTCCAACAGTCCAGCACCATAGTTGGCATCCATATCTGGGGGCGGAAGAGCTTTTAGCAACAGTCCAGATGAGAGAACACACGGCAAACAGAAGCAACCTGCAGAAAGTCAGCCCTAACCCAAACACAACCCTAACCCTAACCCAATATAACATTCACAAATATTAAAACAAATATTATACGTAAAACAAATATATTTGAAAATCTATTCTAATCTAATCTATTTTGTTTGTTAATCTATTGTTACTGGCATTTACACTGTAGATTCCAATACATTCCAACACATACAGTAATGTTACAGTTAGTCTATATTGACTTGAGTGTTAATTCTGTTTATCAAGTGAACTCCCAGTCTGGAGTCACACCATGTTGTTTTTTTGTTTTTATTTATTTATTTATTTATTTATTTATTCTATCTCCGTTACAAGGTGTTCACAAGCTGTTTCACACAGACAAAAACAACTAAAAACAACACCAATGCTGTGAAAATGTGTCACTAATAATAATTATAATAATAAACTTTATTTGTATAGCACCTTTCATACACAATGTGCAACTCAACGTGCTTTACAGTTAAAAACATTGAACAAAGGATGAAGGGAACAAATGAAATTAAACAAAAAGAAATAAGAAACAACAGAAAACTAGGTAAAAGCCATGAAAATAATAAAAACCATTATTGTATATACCCCCCGACTTTAACCCAGGCGTTTGGTGAAGTTGTTATTTGATAGACTATTTTTCTGTTTGCATATACTGTAAGTTGATACACAATTTAAACTATAGTCAGCTATTGCAAGCTAAATGTAAGCTAATACACTTTTTGTGAAATTCACCAAATATCTCCTCGCATTTTGCTATTTTACCTTTCTCTGTGCGTGTTTAAAAATAATCAGATACTTCTACATAGCCCTGGCTCCATAAATAGTAACATAATCAGTGGTGAATACTGCTTGTATCAACAAAGCCGTAGTATTATGCTTTGCTTCACAGTGCATTTCAATGTGTGGGGCAGAATCGCGGCGCAATATTGTTTTGATGTGAGCTTGAAGTTAGTAAGTATTCTCGAGAATGACCTTTAATAGAATGTACAAACACATCTAAGTAATTCAAGAAATTATTTCACTCAAGCGTGTCTATTAAAAAATACAGTGTATGTAATGATTTGGGCCAAAACTTGCATTTCTCTAGGAACAAGTTATGTCACTCATTAATTCAAAAATAATATGGTACAATGCTTATGTGATATATGGCTGTTATAGATATTGACAAATGACTGTAAATAACAAAAATATAAATATAATATGGATTATCTTGGCCATTCTCTCTCTCTCTCTCTCTCTCTCTCTCTCTCTCACCCTCTTCTACTGCTCTGTTGCATTTACATTAGAATCGAGGAATGTAATAGGCAAGGTGTTTGTAAGCAAGTCAGTTTACGCCACCGCTTGTTCAGGCCCTTCAAAGGCTTCGCGCTAGAGCGAGATCTGTCCCACAAACACGAGCCTCCTCCATAACCCTTTCATCGCACCAGCCTACCTCTGACGCGTGGGAGTTCAGAGACAGAGAGAGAGTGAGAGAGCGAGAGAGAGTAAAATAAAATACTAAAGAAATATTTGAATGGAAATGTCAATGTTCAAACAGAAGTAATATTAGGCATGAGTTGGACATATAGCACACCATCACACAAAACACACACATTGCTCCAAATCTTCCTATTGTATGCATTGTTGTCAAGGACATGCAGGATATACTTTGGTGTCATCCTTGACTCTTATGCTGGTTAATTATAGACTCTGTCCGTGTGTGTGTGTGTGTGTACTTTTTAGGTGTAAGTCAATGCAATAGAAATAAATGTGCTTCAAAGCCTAAATTAGTCCCACTAAAAAAATATTCTACACTTACAGTCTATAAGCAGTGACGTTACTGTGCATGGCCAACCAGTCTGAATGTCACATTTAACACTATGAACAGCGGAAGGATGCTTAACCTCAAGTCTTACGACATGTCTGCCCTGCATGTGTCTTTCTGTCCATATCTATACCTTCTTGTCGGTCCTCATACATGTCTCTCTCACTGTGCTTGTCTGTCTGTCGGTCTGTTTCCCAGATTATAGTCCTGTATACTTGCCAACTGCCTGTCTGTGTCCAGATGGGTGTGGGAGGATTCAGTAAGCAAAGCACTAAATCAAGCCCAGACAGCAGGCTGTGCAGTGATGTGATACAGTCACATCATACAGAAAAATAAAGCTTTTGATATTCAGGCCCTGACCACTAGTAACCAAACCAAGCTATGCAATGACATTATGCCGCAATTGTTCTATTTAGAATATTATTTGCTTATATATTATCTGTCCAACTACTGACAAATGTACATGTAAGTCGCATTGGATAAAAGCGTGTGCCAAATGCAGTAAATGTAAAGACCAACCTGGTCATACCATACAGCTCAACATCATTCCGTATTGTACAGTAAATACAATGTATTCACTAATAGCCTTAATACCTTAGTCCTACTTAAAGAATGGTGATGAGCGAGCCTCAGCTCTCTTTTTTACCACAAGTTAGCATTTACTAAATCTGAAAAATAAGAAACAATAGACTATTGAACCTAAGAGCAGTGCTTGCAACCTGAATCAACACATTGCATCGTTGCTGTCAACATACAGTACTGTGCCCAAGACACGTTAATAGTCTACGCAGAGAACCTTGGTGGCATTAGGACTACTAGCATTACAGCACACAGAGAGACAGAGAGACAGTAGCATGTTAAAGGAGGAATGATGAGAGAGAGCAAGAGAGAGAGAGAGAGAGAGAGAGAGAGAGAGAGAGAGAGAGAGAGAGAGAGAGAGAGAGAGAGAGAGGCCCTGGCTTTGACTGAAAAGATCAATGTGTCTCCGTTCTTCAAAAGCCCCTGCCTTTATCCTTTAATTTCCGGCTTGGCGTCAATGACAGCTTTACTCTCCTCCCTCCCTACTACATACATACGCACACACACACACACACACGCACATACACACACTCACACACAGGATGTTTTGTCTTGTCAAGTCCAGTGTACTGTAGCATAATAAACAATTAGCCTATAATCGCCCTTGATACAATATTGTTTTAAATATTTTTTATTCTAAAACATGTTCTTTATGTATTTATTTTTATATTTGTCGGATTTTGTGTGTATTGTATCTGTGTGTAATATGTGATTTTACTGCTTCATAATTAATGTAATTTCCACTCCAGAGACAAATAACGTAGCCGACCTCTTCACATTAGTATAGCATATATCCTCTACCATAAATGACTGAGGTGCGAGGATCTGATTTAGGGTGTAGCCTATAATATTACAATACTTGTATAATAAACCTTTAATCGACAATACCTCTGTATCCTATGTATTTCATTAATTCTTTGTTTAATGACATCTTGCTACAATATTGTCTGTGGAGGCTACTTGTGCCATGACCTGACATCAGCGGAATTCATAGGCAAGCTATAGTAGGCAGGCCCATCCATCGTCTGCACAGGGAAAGCCTACTGCATAAAGACGAGCTATCAGGTTTCACCAAAGAAGAATAGCAGCGCAACCCACGAAGGGGGAAGACGACACAAACGAAACGCACAAAAATATAGGCTACAACGTTTTATCGTCGGACACACACTGATGCACAAGCAAGCAGCGGGATATAATTCCGCCACAGCCAGAGCCGGGCACCGTGACCGAGTAGGGAAATAGGCTAATACTACAGTCGTCGACTGTAGCCTAGCGTAGTCTACATTCCGCATGCAGCAGACTTCCCGTGGTTCGCCAAACACGCGTGTAGTGGAGTCGTACCTGAGCTGTCCATGGTGCTGCAGTGATGATCCTCCCGCAGCGGGCTCGCCTTAGGTCCAAGGGTAGCTGCTATCGAGCCACCGATCGTGTTGCTGAGTCCCACTCCTCCGCCGATATTGAAGCTGTCCCCGCTGCTATCGACCAGCTGTAAAGATTCGTAGCCATCGTAACTCGTTTTTTTCTTGTACCCGCTCAGCAAGCTCATTACCGATGAAAAGAATAACAACAAAACGTTAGCAAGCCAGTGTGTGTGTGTGTGTGTGTGTGTGTGTGTGCGTGTGCGTTGAACTGCTAGTGGCTGCACCACATGTCCGAATGACGACAGGTCGCTCCTGCTTCCCTGAGTGTGTG
The DNA here is from genome assembly GCA_025399935.1 of Amblyopsis rosae. Taxonomy (NCBI): domain Eukaryota; kingdom Metazoa; phylum Chordata; class Actinopteri; order Percopsiformes; family Amblyopsidae; genus Amblyopsis; species Amblyopsis rosae. The sequence continues at coordinate 16,881 of JAODTR010013423.1, read as the reverse complement.
TGTGTGCTTGTGCGTGTGTGTATTTGTGTGTGTGAGAGTGCGCGCGCGATCTTGCGTACGTGTGTATGTGTGTGTGTGTGTATTCTGCCGGGCTGTCCTGCCGTAGCACTCTCGCCCGCTCCCATCCACACCCCACCTCTCTCTCCCTCCCTCCCATTCTCTCTCTCTCTCTCTCTCTCTCTCTCTCTCAATTCAATTCAAGTTAGCTTTATTAGCATGACAGTTATTACAACAGTATTGCCAAAACTAAACTCAATAAGACAATAATATACAAACAATAGGACACATAGTTCCACAGTAACAACACCAGTGGTGATGACAATAAGAACAATCTCTCTCTCTCTCTCTCTCTCTCTCTCTCTCTCTCTCTCTCTCTCTCTCTCGCTCTCTCTCTCTGCCATTATCAGCAGGGCTGCTGATGTAGCTCTAGTCCCAAACTAAGAGAAAATCCACACAATGGTGGATGAATCGACGAGGTTGATAGAGGGTGAATCAGGAGACTATGACATATTTGTATAAGATGGACACCTTTAAGTGAGACATGTTTCTCCTGAACCAGCATCGATACAACATTAGCATTGCATTTAATTGTAGACTGTATCCTTCAGGGCAGCAAATACTGCATTGATAGCCTATACAGATGTTCTGTTACATGCCTATTTTCTGTAGTCTGTATACCATATGCATATAGGTCTACTTTTCAACAGTGACTCTGTAAAATCCGGGTTGTAAAATGCTAATGCAGGAAAATTTGTAAGAACAACTGGGCCCTCATGGACAGCAACAATGGAGAAAGTGTTTAACACTTCAAAGTATGTCAGTATAATACAAGTCATGTTGTCAATAGACTATGTTGTTCAATGTTCAATGCTCTAAAAAACTCTTCAGCAGTCGTTAAAAAAAAAAGCTTGATATCAATATTATTATCATACTACACATGTTTATTTAATTGTATTCCCCTTGACAGTGGACACAGCTTTACTTTACTTTTGCAGAGATGCTGATTGCATGCTTCGCTCCGTGTCCTTGTTCCTTAGCAACATCAACCCTGCATGGTTTCTGATGTGTGGATACGAGCCTGGGAAACCCTTTTAGGACAGCGTATTGGAGCTCAATGCTCAGTGAGAAGGGAGTGTGCCAGAGGCAGGAGCGCTTGCCCATACAGCCGGACACAAAATACTGCCAGGCCATTGTGAGGGATCTGAATCCTGCCCTGCGCCTGGCTCTTCCCGACAGCCTCTCTCTCTCTCTCTCTCTCTCTCTATATATATATATATATATATATATATATATATATGTATGTTTGGATGCAGGAGAAATGCCTCCAGTGTGGATCCCATTCAGGGGATACCTGGACTTTGTAGTTTTTTTGTTTTGATTTGTAGTCACACCATGTGAAAGCTATGAACATTAACCTAATCAACAGGCATCCACTAAAGTGACTTGACTTTGTACAAACATGAGAGCTAGCCTATATTATATTCAGACACGTTATAATAATACACTTAATGTTACACAACACTAATATATTATTTATACGAGGTATATTTTTGTTTTACACAAATGTTATATTAAATAATGTATGTATGATATTGTTGATTTAAAAAGTAATTATAAGCACTATTATAAAGTATTACCCATATTTTTAAGTCCACTGCATAGAGGACAGACAGGAAAACTTTTTTTAATGAAACTAACCTTACATAAATTCATTTGTCTACAGAAAAATACCAGTATAGCCTATACACTGTATATAAATGCATCAAACATGTATAGCCCCACTGTAAAACGTCACGTTCACTCTAATGTGGAGGTCAGTGTCACACACATATAGGAAAAAATTGCATTTGTTGAATTTGTCTCAGCGAATAATGAACAATACACCTACAGTAGCCTACATGATCCAACTGTGGTTCCGTGAGTTATATCCATTTGTATTGAATAATTGTTCATAGCTATAGCCTACATAAGCTAAGGTATTTTAACATAGGATAAGGAAGGGTTAATGATTACCCACCACAGTAGGCCTAGTATAACCTGAAATTTGCTGAATCGGCTATATGATTCACATGAAGGAAAGGTACTTGTACAAAAACAGTCCTATATGATTTTTATTACGATTGTCCACTTTTTTGTTGTTGTTTGTTTATTATTGTGATGTTAATAATAGGCTAGCCTAATAGGCCTACAATCATATAACTATAGGCCTGCAATACATGTAGTCTATACTAACTTAAATACGAATACAGTACCACATTTTGATTGATTAAACTTTCTAATAGAAATAATTTTCTTCAATGATTAACCCACAATTATGTTCACATGCACATCCATTGCCATACTGTAGCATATATAAAGTGCAATTGGGCATAAAACACATTTCCTTGGTGGCAATAATAATATGAAGTCACAGCAAACTGTGTGACGTGACGGTGTATTATTGGGTATAGAGACACGCGGCCGTCGTCAGCTGACAACAAGCGTGCATCGCCTACTGTTCTACACTACACTTCATTTGCAACTGACATATACGTCGACAAAATATAGTCGTCTATTTTCATTCTTGTGTTGAAACGCGCATATCCTCTTCACCAACCTGCGTGCAGGCTATAACCTCCATGATCCATGTCATCACATATCCTCTTCACCAACCTGGGAATAGACTATCCTTCACGATTCATGTCGTGTTCTTCACATAATCCTAAAGATACCATTATATTCTGATAATGAGGTCGTTGCTATATATGAGCTATCAGCTGATCAGTAGATACATTTAAACAAAACGCTTAACCCCCCCCCCCCCCCTTAAAGTAATGATTTACATTATCTAGACATCTATTTTCCCTTCCCCATAACGTGCATAGATTATATTTTATGATCTCCTTTGCAATTAAAATAACATCGCAATGTACGTCGTTCTATTTCAATGTACTCAAATTGTGACATCTGTGGCAACCGCTCATAGACCTTTCCAGGGGTATATTATGTAATATCCGAGATCTCTGCACATCACGATAATTTCTTGCCCAGCCCCCCTCCTTTCTCAAGGACTACAATTTAGAAGAAAAAAAAACAAACCAACAACTATAGGCTACAGACATCATCAATGGTCGAGATAAACATTCTGGACGCCTACCTTTTAGAGGGCTTTCTATCATTCTCCAGGCAGCGCCGGCCTTGTGCTGTGTGCTGGAGATGCGATTTAGACTCCAGCTGTGTTCAAAACAACGACCTTTGATTTGTCATTTGCTGACAGTAAACGGTGCAATAGTTAACGTCATGCGTGCAGTTTCTCGGTTTATAGGCTGTTTGCCTATACCCCAGTGGCCCACATCATCACAGTCTGGCGTTTGTTCTTAAAAGAGTATAGCGATTCTTAAACACCTTACGATGTGTGTGAGCATATGTGGAAACTAGTAGGCTGCATATCTTATTTGTGATTCAGAATTGTAAGGAAAGAAAGAAACGGCGCCACCTTGCGACGGCCAGTGCAGCGTGCAGTCTTGCCTCACTCCTGCGCCAATAAAATTTGACTGCATTGGTAAAGCATGGGATGGATTTTGAACCGGACTGAATGTCTTACAACAGACGTCTTCAGTTTTTCAGACCAAGAAGCCCTTGGCTTTGACATGACAGAAGGGCCCCATATATCATGTCGTTGACAATTTTGTTGCTTATTAAACCTGTAAATGTGTGGGGTCTATAAAGTGCCATATAAAGGCTAATGGTAATTAAAATAGTAGTCTTTTGGCACTAACTGCAATCACAGACGTATAGCCTTAAAACCCAGAAACATTCTGGATAAAACGACACGTTAAGCCATGATTTGTTTTAAATGTTTTTATTGAACTTGGAATGTGGCATGTTTCAACAGGAAAACTCTCATATGAGCGTAGTTACAGATAGTTTAATAGCACATTCATTAGCTGAACTGCCCTACTGAATTATATAAACTAGTAAATTAACTGTAAAAACAAGTTTAAATAAGTCAAAACATACTTGTCATACAAGTAGAAACACATTATGTGCTTCATATATTGACTTGCCATGATTCACATGCAGCGTTGGCTATATTCACATTGTAAGCAATTTAGGCTATTAAAAAGGAACTGCACCGTAGATAGATACTTGTTTATTGGTATACATTTAGCCTAGTGTAATATGTTAGAAATGCCAGACATCAGATGAACAGCATGTCCCTGCCTCTACATACATGTCTTAAAATGCTAACTGGCAAACCAAGCAGCACCTCTTATCCACTGATTGGTTCAGCAAGTCTAGCTTGCCTGTCAATCACACGAATGTGTGCTTTACCGCTACAACGGGTTTACCAATGGCCATTTCAATGGCACATCAATATGCTCCAGAGAAGAGCAGAGTAAGGTGGGTTAGATAGGGGTGGTCGTTGATTTAAAACATATTGCTCACTTTCAGTCATTATCTTTTAGCTAGCTCACTGCAGTTTTAAAATCCTACCTACAGCAACATTAAGCGGACATTTAAAAGTGACAATGAACAATGAGTTGGTTAGAACAGCCTTTGTAACATGTTTATCAAAAATCTGACACTACAATGGTCATGTATATTATAAACAATTTAAAGTAGGAACACTAATTAGTATTTTGGTTGTTTTATGAATATGCAAACTACCAATTTGTCAAGAACTACAGCCTCTTTCAATATGTTCCTTACACGCCTCTGCCTCTGATATGTAGGCCTACTGGATTGTACTTTCAACAATTGTAAAACCTAATTATTACAACAACAAAAAACTTATTATTTTGATGCCTTTACAACTTAAAATATTAAAATTGTGCAATTATGAAAGTAAAAAAATAAGTCGCAAAGTGATATAGCTATTGTAGAAAATAATTCAGCCGTCTCAACAAATCTCGCCATATAGTAACTCAAGCATAAATTATGTCAACAGCAAGCCATTTCATGGCTCTTAATTGAATTGAATTTAAAGCCATAAATGGCTCAAATAGGGTATTGATTACTCTCATAGACCAGTTTGCACAATTTGAGCCTATTAATTAGGCTAAGAGCAACTTGTTGTGTTAAAGATCACTTTTTTTTGTTTTTTGAAATCATGAATAGTTCACAATGTCTCCCATGGCGTAACCTTAGCAATGCAACTTTGGTTAACGGTTGATCACAACAACAAATATCGCATAGCATCTTCTACATACTTCAGTAATCCACAGACATTTACTGAAACATACATACACTGTACAATTTATCAAATGAGAACAAAATAACGTTTATATAATCTCCAATAAGCATCATATAGTGAAAGGACAAATGTCTCACGACAGAATTCTTTCTTAGTTAAGGGAATGTAACAGCATATAGTGCACTGTAATATGTAATGTGCCATTATATGGTCATGTAATCCGCTGCAGTGCTTGTGATAGTGCCCAGGGTTTGGTAGCAGCCTTACACCACAGAGTAAATGTCTTTGGCCAAAACAGTACACATCCAAATTAGATTTTAATATTTGCACTTTTTCTCAAAGATTCTAGGCTCAACTAAAAATAAATCTGAATGATTGCACATACTATATGAGCAGGGAACCCAATTTAGATTCAGGATAAATCTCTGAGGCATGTTTACACTTGCTAAAACACAGAGAACTGTTTTCAAAATTGGTCCTCATATTCATTAATTTACCATTTAAAAAATGGAAAGACATTTGTGACCTCAAAAACACACATTTTATGATGCGCTTCCCAAACATTGACCAGACAGCATCTAGAAAACATTCTTCCTGCTCCCATCGGTATCCACCCCCTGGCACTGAGTCAGTGCATGGAGGTTTGGCAGGCATTTGATGGCTGTGTGTGGATCTTACTGTTGAGTAGAGAGTTGATATACGGCCAGATACGATCTGTCTCTGTGCCAGAGAATGTATGCAGGATACCCCGTGACCTGGCAGGGGACCAGAGCAAGTTCGAACACTATTTAAAAGGTAAGCGATTGTAAGTAAGCCAATAAACCTTTTGTCAAATCCAACAAATATCTCCTCACAGTAGCTGCCTATTATCTGTGCGTGCTGAAATAATAATATTTCTGCACAGTCCTGGGCTTCTGGTTCAATAGATAAGAACAATATCAAAGGGGTGCAGACCGCAATAAATAAAAATATCCATAAACACTTTATTTGAAGTCATGTGTATAATTCTCTAGAATACATTCATAACATGTTATAATGCATTTATCATTTATTTGCCATAATTGTTACTCACAAAACAGCATTAGACATATATAGCAATGTATATTATGCATTATGAGCTGTTGATGAAATGTATTATGTATGGTTATACCAGATTATATCATACTGGCCAGGAATATTAGACCATATTGCATGTAGTGCATTATAACCACAGAACCATAACTAGTCATAAATGCACACTGGTTACTGTGCTGATGCATTGGAACAACTTATGATTGGCCAATAATAATACACAAGGTGTATTAATACATTATAGATATGTATAGTACATGTGACATGTAAAGTATAAAAAATATCATGCCATTATAAAATATAGGCAGGTGAATAATATACACACATTATAATAATTTATAAGATATTATAAGATACACATTTTGCTCAGGAAAAGGATATATTTAATTAATGGAACAGGAGAACTACTCTTTATGAATGTCAAACCCTATAATATCTTTTGATAGTCACCACTATATTGTGTCTGTCAAGATCACTCTGTATAAGTGTTGCAATTGTAACACTGAGGTCGCGGGTTAAAACCTCAATATTTACAGTAAATCGTCTCCCCTTAAATTTGCATAATTTCTGCAATTGCTGCACATTCGTATAGTTGGATGTGTTGTGACAATTTGCAGCGCATTCTTGTATTGGATTGTGCAATATAATGCTGCATTCACATGGAACACGGCAGCAGTAGACGGCAAACCATTTTTAGACGGCACGGCATAAAAGTCCAACGGAATGGCAGTTGCTATGGCGATGTTGCGTTGTTTACAAATCATTTAATAAAACTATATTCAACACAACTATTTAGTAGCAACTGTTTTACATCATTATTTTTGTATTGTATCTAGTATTCTAGTGTGGCACCTTCTTGTCGTCTATGTTTTCTCCGTGTGTGAGGGAGCTACGAACATCCGGTTGTAAATGCCGTCGCGGAGGACGGCAAAAAGTTACAATATTTGTTTACCGTTGCCGGCGTCTGTATTTTTTTGCCGGCCACAACTGATTGTGCCGTCCTGCTCTCGTCCGCTAACATGATATCCGGTTTGCCGTCTGCCGTGTTCCATGTGAACGCAGCATTAGCCTCATCTGCAAGTAATCAAGCGTTGCTTCTGGAACCTTGGCCTAGTTCACTTATGTCATATCAACTGATCAAATATACTTGAGGGTGATGTTGTCCGCTTACTTGTACAGGTCTATGACAGGCTTGGCCACATCTTTATAGTGTCGGAGTCTGGCTACCAAGACTTCTGGCTTATCGTCATTATGTTGAATCAGAGGATCCCCGCTGATGTCATCTGTGAACTGGGGAGACATGGCACAGTACAGTATAATGCAATATGTTGTTTTTTATGTTGATACTGACAAACAACTTGTTAGCAAAGAGCTGAACAGGTGAAAAAAGAGGAGAAATAGTTCTCAAAAGTCTCAGATTAGCATCCAAGGACATGCCGGGTAGATGTCCTGCTGCTTTTAATACAAAGTATGACCTATCACATGCCCTCTCCTGATACTCTTATTTATTCAGACTCTCTCATGTTTTAGCATGCAGAGAACAGCTCATGCATCTTGGTTGCAACTTCTTTTAACTTCTTAAAGGGGTAACACACAATCAAGAAGCTCGGGAAGCTATAATGTGAATTGAACTTCCATGCTAAGATTCATGTATTCAAGGTCGGTGCAGTATGCAACTTTCTATTAATTATATACTGTATGTTGTATGATCCTTGCCACATAATCTATCACAGTAAAGCAACTCTACAATCAAAGAGCTGAGCCTGGCTCTGTATGCAATCTCTGAAACATTTAACCAATCGTAAGCCAGAAGACATGCTCTACCTACATTTAAAAAAAAAAATTCTAGAAAGGAGAAAGAGGCCTGGTTTTGTGAGGAAAGCAGGACAAATAAGAGTCTAACTTTTTTATTCAACATTTTAATTCTCTAGACATTTCCGCATTGTACCTGTGGAGCAATGACTGAAGTGTCAATCTTAGCATGTTTTAAATCTTTTTATATGAACAGGGTATGGCTTTCCTTCAATGCCTCACTTATTTTTAAAGCATCTACTTTTGTGTAATTATTTACACAAGTGCATGTGTGCAAATACTACTGTACTGTGCATGGGTGTCAGTACACAATTATTTCTGTAGATTTGCACATCTGGTGTGTGGGTGAGCAGTGAGGAATATACTGCATAATGAATGCCATTGGCTATTGAAAAGAAATGCTGCATTCACTTGGAATATGGCAGATGCTAGACGTCAAACAGAGCGTGTTTGGACGACACAGCAAAAATGTCAAACGTCAGTGATGTCCCATTGTTTACAATGAATGGAATAAAATATATCCATCCATCCATCTATAGTCAACCGTTTATCAAAGGTCATGTCGTGGGGGCAGCAGCTCAAGCAGCGGACCCCAAACTTCCCTTTCCCGAGCCACATTAACCAGCACTGACTGAGGGATCCCAAGGCGTTCCCAGGCCAGTGTGGGGATATAATCTCTCTGTTTTATGGTCTCCCACGACGCCTCCGCCAATCTGGACATGCCTGAAACCCCTCCCTGGGGAGGCGCCCAGGGGGCATCCTTACCAGCTGCCCAAACCACCTCAACTAGCTCCTTGAAGGTCAAATATCATGCCATGTGGCAGCACATTAACCTCCCGCGGTTCCTCTCATGAAGTGAGGGCCCATAGGATGGGGAGGAGGGAGACACGTTGCTTCTTCGGGCTGTGCCCGACGGGGGTCCGTGGCAAACTTGGCTCTCGCTTATGAGCCTTCCCTCTGCGCCTGGATCCATGGGGTCTTCTTTGAACCATGCTTAGTCTTTTTTGTTGTGACACCATAAAATATAAATATTTAAACTTTGGATGCCTTCTGCAGTTGTCACCTAATTTTCCGTCCAGCTCTTGTCCACTAACTGCCGTGTTCCATGTGAACACAACGCAATGCTGCATTCACATGGAACACAGCAAACCTTCTGGACTTTTGTCAGCCTCACTTGATAATTTCTCCACCCTGCTCTCGTCCACCAACATGACACCCTGTTTGTCGTCTGCCATGTTCCACATGAACGCAGGACAACTCAAAGGTAAATGTCAACAGCCAGACCTGGATGCGAGGAGGGTTGAAGCCCATGTTGTAGACCCGGCCGCTGGCTGGGTGGATCCACCGGTCACTCAGCCTCTCCTTTAATGTCTCATAGGGAATGTTGAGGCTGATGACAAGGTCCAGCTCACACACACTGTTGAGGGCCTGGGCCTGGGTCAGGGTCCGGGGAAAGCCTGGGGAGGCCAGCGGTACATGTCAGACCATGGTAAGAGCAGGAGGTGTGTCTGCGTGCGTGTGTGTGTGCGTGTGTGTATGTGTGTGCGTGTGTGTGCCTTACTATGTTTACCATTAGAGGGACAGTGAAATTAATAAGTGAGAAAAAAGAGACCAAAGGCTGGTATAAGGGGGGACAGTTGACAGACTTTGGGGAGGGGGTTAACAGATTTGGAATATGTGGCAGAGTGTTTGAAAAATACAATATACTGCATGTCAGTACATTTGAATCTCCTAGACAAATTACTGCAGTGAATGAACATGAACCACAGTAAAAATATAAAAAAGGTGGATTTGCCCGTTTACGTATTTGCTGATTTACTGTATAGGCTACTGTAAATGCATACACCTTGTTAACATTCTCTCTGTTTTTCCTGTATATTACAGCGAATTCATTTATTTCAACCTGTTTATCATGGAATATGTAAGTTGCTATGGTACACTACACAGATGATATTGCTCAACAAAGCTAGGACCATGTTTACTTAGACTGTTACATAAGTCTAGGGCACATGCGGAGGCCTGCTTGAATCACATTCAAGATGAACAATATCAAACGTCACACACAAGTACAGTAACATATTTTACTGCAGGGGTACTGTAATGTCAATGTGTTTTTTTTTAGGGTGTGTGTGCTCAGTGAAATCAACAGTATTAAGCATAGTATACATTTAATATACAGTACATATATTTTATTCATTCATACTACTGTATTTTTCAAGTCTCTTCATTCAGAACATCAAATTGTCATTCAGAATTACAATGTTGTAGAAAGGTTGTTTCACACCATTAGTAAGAGAGTTACTTTATCACACACACACACACACACACACACACACACACACACACACACACACACACACACACACAAGAAAAAGTAATCCTACATAAATGTAATTTTCAATGGCTAATGGAATCTGAGAGAGGGGTTGTGCATTACCTTTTATTTTGCATACTTTGAATACTTTTGCATATGGCGTTTACACTTATGTAAACACCTAAACAATCCTTTAAAAGGCTCTGACAGTGTAATGTATTAAAGTCACTGTTTCATTAGGCATGACCTCTATTGACATGTAGAATGTGAAATGACCTACTACAAGTTTTACTGCCATTAAATCAACATGCAACATCCAGACTGATCATATTCAGTGCAGTGCAATGACCTCTTGTGGTGTGGTGTTACACTGGGCCAGTTAAAAATTATCTGAACCCTACAGGCCAGAGCCATAGAAATAACAGAGTTTCGCCATCTCCGTTCACTCCAATAGACTGTTTTTTTCACAGCAACGAAGCCTCAAAATAGTTCCCGGCAGCCTAAATACTAAAAGTACACTATTATTCTATTTTAAATATAAATAAGTGCATTAATTGACTACAAATTACCAAAAAGTTATATATATATATATATATACCAAGCACTTCCTGGAACTATTTTGCCATAGGTTTTGCCTCTACATGAACCATGTGACAATGTGAATGTCTAACCTCCGTTGGTGTAACTCGGTTATTTACATGGCTCTGGGTGTTGGCGTAACTCTGTTATTTTCATGGCTCCGCTACAGACAGAGCTTACCATCCAGTAGCCAGCTGTGATTGGTGAGCTGCTCCAGTTTAGGCACCATGAGTCTGGTCATTATATGGTCGGGAACCAGCAAGCTTCTCTCTACATAGTTCTTCACCAGTAGACCTGACTCTATAATCCAACACATGCAAATATAAGAGGTTATAGTCTACATGATGTTAGTAGGATTTATTGTTAACAGTGAATGTGGTTAAACACAGAGAACACACAAGCATTATTTACTGCTTAGTTTAGGCCACATTTATCAATCGATCCAACCATCCATCCAAGATACCTAATCCACCATCACTAAACAAATTAAAGGACATGCATTCTAGTGTAAGATATTTAGGTTCAGAATGTCATGAAAATTCACCTATGTGAATTTGAATCAGTTACGTTTTCACTAAATGAACTATGAACTAAAAAGTTAATACCGTAGTTCATAGTAGGCAATTACATATCTCAGTTATGGTATGCTTGACCTTAAAACTTTGCACTAACTCTGAACATATTATTGTTTTACTTAAGGTCTCTGCCCTTTCAAAATAGTATAGTTAATGGTGTATAGTCTTTGACATCAATGTTTAACATGGTTCAAGTTGGCTGCAGTAAAACAACATACAGAATGTCAAAATAATTGTATTCCTTTCTACTCTAACAAATAAAACCATGGTAAACATGATATAGGAATGCTGTTGATAAATGGCAATGGACAATGGCTAACCAGAACTGGTTTGGTTTTATCCCTGTAGGCTACACACACAAAAACAAACAAATAAATGAATAAATAAACAAACAAAAAAGAAATACAAAGATAAAATAAATATTGTTACATTTCGCATGGGTCTGTGATGACACACAACTGTATTTATTTATTTGTAGTATTATTATTATTATTACTAATATTATTACTAATATTATTATTATTATTATTTATAATTATTATTGTTTTATTAATACTTTTATATGGTAGTTGTGGAGAATTTGTATTGTAGTTAAAAAATAAAAAAAAATACTGAAACATGTACTGGCGTTGGCGCATGACTCACTTCCAGTCTGGCAAACTTATTGTGTCTTTCCCAAACTTTTTGACAGCAGTTATGCCCCCACCAATTCAATAAATTCCCATCATCGTTTGTTTTTATATGTTGCACAAACTTAAAAAATGACACACAAGAGATCATAATTACCCTTTTAATTATGTATATTCGGGCCTATAAATTAGGAAGAGCTGCATCATACTGTACCTGTATTTGCTGCTATTGCATCCCGCAGAAAGTGCCCACTGGATAGATACTGCAGGCCAAAGCTTTGCGCAATTCTTTTGGATATAGTTCCCTTCCCTGACCCAGGTGGACCCATAATAGCAGCTCGAAAAAATTTGGCCATGTCTGTAACTGCGACAACAATAAGTTAAACATTTCTATTCCAAAAGTTTCAACTGCCCTGTGAAGAAAAGAGAAAAGTCGGCCGAAGAGTCTACACAAACAACGAAATCATCTTACCAAAATGAGTTTTATCTTAAATCAGGAAACCAGAGCCTTGCTTCACACAAATACCGTTTAATACATTTGCAACACCAAACCACAGGCTTTACTCGGATGAGGCGTTGAGATATTTCTAACAGCTTCCTTAAGAATCAACCTAGCCAGTATACATTAGAGACTGTACTTCTCTCTGCGAATGAATGAGGGAGTCTCCACAACGCCCTATTTTCTGGCCCCCGCCCCTCGACACATCATCCTGAAAAAATGCAGACAGTTTGCGCGCAGGAACATCGCATGGTAATCTGGTTACTGTAGTTCTGTTCAGACTGTTTTTTTTTCTATCCAAGTGCCATATGCAATTTGCAAAATGCAAAATGGCTGTATGTAGGCATATTTTTGCAAATGTAAATGTTGCTCGAAAACAAGTTAGTGCCTAAATATTAGTAATAAAAGGGTAGAGTTAGGAAAAGCTGTGAGGAGCAGGGGTAGTATACTGACTAAATAAAGTGTATAGGGCTAATTTTAAAGAAATGTTGTAGAAGCCTATTTTGAACCGTAGTCTACACCCGTTCGTGTATAACTTATATTTACTAAGATAAGAGAACATGCTATAGGCTACATTTTATTTGGCATATGTACATTACCCTATTAATTAGATACAGTATCCTATTTAAAACAGGGTTATTGCCAAAAAATATCCTAGGATCATATACTGTATAACTAATTGGTAATTCGTGGTAGGCATATATATAGCATTCCATTAGCTATTTATATAGTAATATATGGCAATTCAATGACTACTTAGTCGGATCACAAAAAAATGACTGGCAAAAAATGTACGACACACTTGTAATCCAAGCAATATTTGCTGACCTATGAAATGTTGCAAGCTGACGGTGGCGTCTATCTGTCAAAATAACTGCGCACAGCCAAACCAGATACATTGATCCATTTGACGAATAACTTGAGAAGATTAACCTATTTTAACTTGTTTTGTGTGCAAACCCGGAAGCATTTTTTCCCATCAATATCATTTTGTCACATGGCTTTTGAGATTTCAATAACAACAAGAAATGGCGACAATCACGTTGCTCTGTGTGGTCTTGCTGCGTCACTAAAAATATTCATGTAAACACGGGAATTAAACAAGGAATTTGCAGGTAAGCAAAGGATATATTTGCCCCATAATGCTCACCGACTGGCATTTATGAAGAATATTTGATTTTAGTTCGAATACTTGCACACCATGCTATTTGTTTTTAACTACAAAGGGGTGTGTATAGCGCTGGGCGTTAACGTTTGAATGCACAATTATACGATTAAAACCACTCGCCTAAATGTGGCTCGTTGGCTTTTATGTTTAATAAAAGCATATTCATTGGCAATAGTAATAACAGTAACTGAATAATAGCTTTGTTTATTAAACTTTTGTGTATATTTATAAATCAGCAACATGCTTTCGCTGTACAGATTTCAAATCTCGATGTTTTCCTTGTTGACAGTCTGCTAGAAAAAATTGTTTATCGATATTATTATTGGATGCTGCGTTAGGCTATTATTGCCATGCAATATCTGTAGTATTGGCCATTTATGCAACACGTTTAATGTTTGCACTCGTTTTTAGATTATTTTGCAGTACAAATGTCATTTTTGTGTGTGTGTGTTTCGTTGGGATATTTTTTTTTATTTAGATTATTTCAAATGCTGCTTTCTTTTTAATACATAATGACATGTTGGCAAGTGTACTGTGCTGCCTTGTGGTAGCAGAAGGCAGAAGGGCTAATCGAGTTGTTTACATGAAGTGCAGAGGGCGGACATAGGCAGGGCGGAGTCTAGAGCACAACGAGACGCGACTGGACTGCTCCAGAGTCTTCGCGGCTCGGGGGAGGGGTCCTGGTGGAATCATAACAAGTCTGACGTCAGTCAGACTTGTGGTTAGTATTATGTAGAAAACATGCAACATATATATTTTTCAATATCTTTCCATGAATGTGCTTTTATAGATAATATTATGTTGGCTTTCAGGAAACGGATTGTACATACACACAATTATAATGTTAGATTATTAATAATGTTACCCACACATTTTGGGAAAGTAAGTAGCCTATCATAAGGCTAAAGACATGCATATCACATTCCGGCACAGGTTATATTCCTGCGCATTTAGATTATACACAGGATGGTCACAATTTTAGTGTGTGAGTGGGATTGCTAAATTCCTGAAATTTCTATTGTTGATAAATAAAATGTTGTATAATCTCAAATCACGCCTAATGAGATACAAAATCCAGGTTTTCTTGAAAAGACACATCTAATTTATGACCTAGAAGTATCAGAAAGCCGTATTATTGCAAACATTTTGAGTTTCTAGAATCATCACTGATGTATCCCAGTGTTTCTTGCTTATTTGTTAATCACATTAAGATACAGAATAAAATATTGGATTGAATGAACCAGTATCAATAATCTTTCCAGTTGATCAGAGGCCAGTGATCTTGAAATTATTAAATGCTTTCTTTTTCATTTTGTTACAATTGTATTCATTTATTTTCTTACCTCTGCTTTACTCTTTCATTGAATATGTAGTACACACTACAGTATATTGGTTATGTTTGTTACCCAAATTAATAAAATCAATACAGAATACGATGTAACCAGTTCTACACAGACCCCCCTTTTGCTAAGTGTTTGTGTGAGGTGTGAACATGTTGAATACACTGAGCCTGCTCACCTACTGTGGGTGGAACTTGTTGGATGGCAGCGGCAACTATAAGCGAACCTGAGGACAACTAGATGTGACAGGCTGCCCTGGTTCAGTTATCATAGTGCTGCTGCTGTAGCAATCAAAGGTACAGTACTGTGATAACTGAAGGATGGCTGCCACCTTTACTCTGACTGAGAATAAAAGCATGTTCACCAATGGATCAAAAACGCACACACTTGCACAGTGGGAAAGTAAATACTACTATTACTACTAATACTACTACTACTACTAATATATTATTATTATTATTATTATTATAACAATACATTATTATTATTATTATTGTTATTATTGTAGTTGTTTCACCTTTAAATCTGTTGAAACTGAAAATCATTGGATAATAACAGGCATTCCTAATCTAACAGGACAGCATACCAGGTACTTCACGATATTTCCAGTAGAGGACGCTAGCACTATGCTGGTTTCTAATTTATGTTATTGTATGACCAGTGACCACAATAAAGAATACATTGGCCAATAGGCTACCTGAGCTCTATGTATTAAGTTAGCCTAAATGTAAAGAAGGTATGGCTTATACCGATATCAAAGTACTATTGATTATTGATATTGTAATAATATTTTTGACTGTTGAGTCAGGTTATAAACATGTCAATTTGCATTTTTAGATGTACTTTTTTTTATATAGGCCAAATATTTTGGAAATCCCCTTAGTCATGACAAGCCTGTTATTATTCTTTGCCAATATCTTCTGACTCATTCTGACTAACCACGTGATGAAATATTGTGAAGTGCAGTAGCCTACATAAACAGTAGGTACTCAAAAGAAAACTTTAATATGTCTTAAATTAGTTTAAGAATTTAATCGGAAATCGCTTTAGTCCTAAACCAATATTTGTAACGAATAACCATATAGTGGGCGTTTTTGTTAGTTCTTGAGAATACAGCGAGAAGAGAAGGAAGCCCCTCCTATGCGATCAAAATGAAACAGCCAGTAGACTAAACCTTCTGTCTTGCGTCCAAGTAACAAGATGGCAGAACACTTCTGTGCAAAGTCTACACAACATCCCTTCACAATGTGATTCGACAATTACAATGAGCAGAGCATAAGTAAAACAAACGCTTTTTGTTTTAATGCCAGGACGCTCTGAAATTAGATTTTTAATCTCAATAACCTTTCCTGGTCTAATAGGTTTAATAATAATAACTTTTTTATTTATTTTTATCATAGGTTAGGCCTATTCTGCGCAATATATATATATACACACAAATGTATAGGCCCACTTGACTATAATTCATTTTATGTAATTTGCTTAGCATAATGGTACAAAACATCCACTGAGAAAGCTGGAAGAGTGATTGATTTAAAACAGGGGTTCTCAGCAATTAAGTCTTAACAAAGACACCAAGCCCATAGAACTATTTGACTTTTAACAAAAATATAGGAAATGCAGTATATAGGCCTTGTAGTATATATGAACAGAAGCCGATGTCGTCTCTCTCCCTCTCCCTCTCTCTCCTTCTCTCTCTCTCTCCCTCTCTCTATTTG
>JAODTR010013413.1:0-27474 GCA_025399935.1 Amblyopsis rosae | reverse complement strand
GGGAAGAGAGAGAGAGAGAGAGAGAGAGAGAGAGAGAGAGAGAGAGAGAGAGAGAGAGAGAGAGAGAGAGAGAGAGAAGACAGGCGTGTGAGATAGGAATGGAAGAGGAAAACTCATGAATTAAGAGTGAAAGGTCAAAGCACAGAGACAGGAAATGCGTGTAACGCAAGATTACTGAGCGGGCTGCTCTGTCAAACAAGTAAATGGGGTTGATGTTAAACCGATGCCATTTTGTAAAATGGAGACGAACCTGAAAAGTAAGTAATAATTAGGCCTATAGTTTTGTCGTAAAAAAATGACAGTTAAAATAGATTATGACGGAATATTTTCAACCCTGCCCATCAAAATGACGGACAATGATAAAGTCTTCCGCAACCCCTGCGCACACACACACACACACACACAATATTCAGTCAGTTTCTGACTGGTTTATTTAAAAAAGGTAGAGTCAGTGATTGTAAGATAGCACTTACAGTACTGTCAAATTCAGGGAATATCTACTCAGGGTCCGCTAGCTGCCCATTCTGTGTGTGTGTGCTGAAAATATAATCTGGCGTTTCTACACAGCCCTGACTCTGTAAAATGGGAATGCAAACAAAGCGGTGCAGACCACACCACACAACAATAGTCTTGGCAATGTTTTCCAATGTGGGGTGTGCAAAAAGTAAATAGTACAGTATGTGTCACGGTGGTATAATTGGCCCGGTCGGAGGGACTATATTTCTGTCTGCCAATTAAAAGTTTGACGACATGAAATATCTGCAACTGGGGGCCAATATTAAGTATGGAGCAACCCTGAAACAGATTAAAAGTCTACAGTAATCAGAACTCCACTCAATTTACATCCGTTATATCAGTGGGCTCTAACGTGTGTGCGTATGTGTTTGTGTGTGTGGGGTATAAATGATTATGGTCAAAAGACCATTTGAATGTAACCTGTGAGCCATGTGTGTGGTTGTTGGGGTGTGGCAAGGTTTTTAATCCAACCAACCAACCTTTCTGGGTAACAGTAGCTAATCAGTAAAAGCAGCTGTTAGCCGTTGTTAAGAACCAGTAGGTTTCATCGTGCCAAACAACAAAAAATGAACCAAAATATGCCTCACAGGTTTCGTCCTTAGAGGAATGGTATTTGGGAAAACATCTGTATTTTACAGTCTACTCTTATCAACACCACACAGAGAGTGACCGGGAACATAAGTAACAAGTTCAAACTGCAGTTCGTGCTGGATAATCTTATTGTAGTACCCTCTGTCTGTGAGAACAGAACTAGAACTTGTCCCTATCAGAACAGGCCACATAATAACTTGTAAAGTAACAAGGTCACTAATGTGAAACGATCTAATTAAAGAATACAGTCGCCCTCATTTATGAAACATGCGTACAACAGAAATCTGCGTAGTGCTTACTATCATTTTCACGCAAAGGTCGGCATTTATCAATCTGGGCCGAGATGGACGTGACCGGTGGCAACAAACAAATCTCACATCAAGTCTTAACTCGTGTACACAAGTTTTCGAGTCATCTTACCTGCGGTGCAGCATAGTGGAGGTGGCGGAGCATTATCTGCGAGTTGTTTTTAGACCATATTCTGCTTCTGACAGGCATTTAAGAGTAGATACATTCATTTCAATATATGCAAAATATATTTTGTAAGACCAGTGTAGTCCATGAGAGGAAGCCTATAGCCTGCATGTCAGAGAAAGCAACATCATTTTAGCCTGTTCTGCATAGCGCAGGCAGGGTGTTATCATTTGATGATCTGATACTAACAATCTAGATTGTCAAAACAGCCATAGCTGGGGGTATGCTAAACTGATTACTTAATCTAACTCCTTTTCAAGGATTTATGTTAAAGCGCAAGATTTGCATTAGTCAGCCTTGTAAATTGTGAACAGTTCCATTGTTTGACTTTGAGAGTGAATATATAACAAATATGCCTCTTTCTTTCTTCAATGTCAGAGGGGTTTACTTTATCACTGGTGAGCCAACATGTGACTGTAGGCCCTACTAGCTTTAAAATAGAGTCTAATTTGATATTTCCAATGTAGCCTACGAAAGCTTTTTTTTTCCCCAGGTCTCAGAATATCTCAGCAGCTAGATTTACCTTTATTGCTTATACCCTCTACTTTTACGCTGTCATTTTTCTGAAAGCTTCAAGCTAATCATTGTTTCTTGAAATTATTATTTTTGCTGACTAAAACAGCATATTTTTCATAGTTCTATGGACAAGAATGGAGCTTTGACATCACAATACAGTAGTGGATAAGTCTACTCAGTAGCTATACAGTACTAGTCAGTTGGAGGAAAAACATGATTGATTTCTGTCTTTTTGTGGGCTGTTAAGAAGAACAAGAATCATTAGACCGGCGTCATTCTTTAAGGGTGGGGGGTATAGTATAACCACAGACAGCTCTAGACCATTTTCATGTAGCCAGAAAACTGAGACTGCAGTTAATTTGAGCGTGCCTGGTGTTGCTGTAATCATGTTCTGTGGCTTTCTTGGCTCCTCTTTGTTGGGGATTAACTGTGCTTGGTGAGGGTTATTTTTCATGTTGATGTGGATCAATGCAAGCACATTACAATTGCCAAAGGATATAGTGCCCTACAGAATTACACGCATCTTAGGTCAAGAATAGCAATTTTTTAATCGCACACTTAACATAATTAATTTCTACCTGTTCAAAATGTTACCTAAAAGTTTTTCCCAAACCGTTATATTTTTCTATCAAGATATGACAGCTTTATGCAAATATTTGTATTTATAAAAAAATAAACTCAAAGCAGAGAGGCCTTCCCCTCTAATACATTAGGAAAAAGCACAGACACACATGCACAAGATATGTCAGCTTTATGCAAATTTTTGTATTTATATATAAATATTAACATTTGCATAAAGCTGACATATCTTTTTATAAAAATATTACAATTATAACATAAAAATAAAAATAATTCAGCCTCGCCGTCCAGACTACAGTAAAGGATACAGGAGTTAGAATGTAGTTCGTTGTTGTTCGTGTCAACCATAAACATAGCAGCAGCTAGTCACACAGCCCTGTGAACCAACAGGGGTGTTACGTTTTGATAATCAGCCATGTATCCACTATAAGCACATCATTTCATACTGTACTAACAAATGCATGCGAATGCGGACAAATGCATGGGCTGTTCCAAGCATACTGTCGTGTCGGCCATTTCTATATAAAATTTCTGTGTATAAAATAATTAATAAAAAAACCTTGGAATTAGCGTTATTTATTAAACTACGATTTTTATGTGTAAGCATTGTTTCCTGTGAACAATATTTGTGTAGCTGAGATATACGCTGGAAGGAAATATTTTTTTTTATACGCATACAACACTCATCCATTGCCGTCTGTAGTGGGCTTCAGCCTGTAAACCATGAACAGTCAATGCGCACATCCGCACGGACAAAACGTTTTCCAGGTGCGTGGACTGTATGCGTGACGATATTTACTTCAAACACATGTTCCGCAGGCACGGAAAGTATGCCTGGGCCTTTAGCGAATGGGTCAAAACAATCCAACACAATGTCAAACTCATTTCGACGACACTGACTGTAGCATTTGGTTTTTGCTCTTGAACGAGCATAACATGGCCAACATGTGGAAAGACGTAATCTAGCATTTTCAAAATAGCCTGATGCCATGCCATGCATTAGGAGTGAACCCTAGTAAGTGTAAGTTAATGGGTTAATCATTGCCCATTGCACATTGCTTTTAACAAAAACAGACGCAACGGTATTGGATCCTCATCCATAAAAAGCACAATTCTGGACCAAGGAAGGAACTTTACATTTAGCTTGCACTTCTTAACAATTCCATTTTGGGAGTCCTCTTTTGTTAGTTTAAATACATTTACAGTATATACAGCAATTACTCTGTTCTCTGGAGAGACAGCCAAATAGATAAATGCAGGAGGGTGTGGAGGTCAATACTACCCTTGATGGAATGACATTTTCAGCCATGGTCTGTTTAAAAAGGGATGGTCTCTGTGACATCTGCTCCCTGAATCTACTAAGCCAGGTGGAACATATCTATATTGTATTATATTATATTATATGAGAACAAGGTCTGCAAGCGTTTAGTCAAAGAAGGAACTGAATTCATTAATTAGATTGCGGAACATACATTATAAACAATAAAGAAAACATGGTAAACAATAAGAACCTAAGCATAAATGTGATGGCTAATGGGACTGCTCAAATGTACACTTGGCTGAACACACTGTAGCTTATCGCCACTTTACCAGTACAAACATTCACGCTCCAGTGAGGCTAATTAAAAAGCTTGGCTGCACAATATCAGTCTTCGATAATCAGAAGTACATTCGTTATCAGAGACAGGTATACATGCTAGAGTCAGTAATTACTGGAATAAAGAAGAAACATGGAGATTAAGAAATGACAATTACTGTTGGGAGTGCACCATCCTTTACCGTAATAAATATTGGACCTTCATCCACACAGAACCTTGTTTAAGTCAAAATTATTTCACTTTGCAACAATGGTAAAGATGAAAGGTAGCATTTTATTAACCGGTCTACAGTACAGTAAGGCAATACCAGGAAGTGTTAGGAACATGTTATAAAGTGGATCCTGCTGTCTCTGTGACGAATTGACACGAAAGCTTAGTAATCTTCCCAAAGACAGAGAGTGTCAGGATTTCTATCCATAATCATCTTCCAGTCACTTTCCCTCTGGAGTGCTTGTGCAGTTTGTTACATAGACCCACGCCTGAGCCTTCCTGGGCATCTTTTTGTCCCATAATGAGCCTCTTCAAGTCCAAGGACAAGGCCACGGGTGAAACTGCTCGCCCTCCGTAATTGGCAAAATCTCACTTCCTCGACAGAGCAAGAATTTCAGTGCAGTGCATCATTATTAGTCCAAGATACAGTCAGGAGAAATCAGTCAGTTATTTTTGCACTCAAGCACACTGTATTCAGTATGTACATTTGCTCTTTCCAACACAACACAGTGTCTTTATACTGTAACCTACAAAACATGTTCCCACCATAGCACATCATCCATTAATGACAGCATTACCAGATACATTGTAGTGCTAAGAAACTTAGAGGCATTGTTGTTAACTTGACGATCGTGTCAAACCACTTACACATTTACATATTCATGTAAGCCTAGTATTTATGCAATAGAAAGAAGGCACTATCAATCAAGTATTTCAACATATCTTATTGTGATTATTGGGATAAGTTTAAACGAGCCTTTTAAAATGCCACCTAAGACTTGTACATTAGCCAATTGAAGGATTCATGGGAGTACTTTATAACTCTGCAGACCTGGCTTCATGCAAGGAGGAACAACAAGTGTCAAGTATGCACTGATGGTAAAACCCAGGGGAAGATCATGCTCAGTGTAAGACTCAACCAGCATCGTCGTTTGCTATTGGAATTTTGCTATCCCAGATATTATTTATATTGTGGAACATTGTACTCATGTGGAAGTAATTGCTGTAGTGCCTCTTTTTGCAACCCCATCCGTTGAAACAATTCAGAAATGCGTATGAACCTACTGTATATTGGGAGAGGTGTGCGAGTGGTGTCAGATTGACGTAATCAATCACACAGCTCAGCTACACAATAAGGCCTGCAGGCAAACTCTTTTCCTTCTATTATTTATTCAAATGCTGTAAGCCTACAGCAGCGTAACACTAGTTCAATAAACCATCTTTATTGAATCAAAATAAGTAATGACAACCACCGGAATTGACTGACATTGCCTCAGCATTGTTGAAACAATATGGAGTGAGTTACTGAGCTATATTAGGCCCTAATAGAGGGTGTGGGGGAGGAAGGAAGAGAGACAGGGTGGGAGACGGAGTCAGTAATGACACTCTTCTTCTGCACTCGAGTATGTGACCACATTGGTCCCTGAAGTGCGCAGTAAATTGGAAAGGTAATAACAGAGGGAGTAAGCAGATATGCCATGCCACACAATGTTGCCAGGCAGAGAGGACAAGGCCTTTAAGAGCGCTGCTGAATGGCCACATATAATGCAGAAAAATGTTGAGGAAGACGGACGGACCAAAGAAACCCAAGGGATTTCTTAAGAGGCACTGTCAGAAATCACGAATCACAGCTGGCGGAAAAACAATACTTTAGTCAAAGTAAATATGTTAGGTGCAAGTGACAACCAAAAAATACAAATAATTTCACTGCCTTAAAAAGGAAAACTAGAACACTTTTTTCATCCAATATCTATTTAAATGCTAAAGTGCTTTCACAACTTTCAAAAGGCAGTATAGTTCAACAAGGCGATAAATGAGACTCTGATTGCCATTACAAGGCATGGCTGCCATGTAAAAATCTGCCTGCCATAAGCGGAATACCAATCTCTTTTTCAAGTCAACAGCAATACAGCCAGAAATGTTTTGATAATTCTACATTTGTAAAAATACATTTTATAGCTTGGTCATTGGGACACACACCATCTTTGCTTCAAAACCAGTTTGAGGGCAGGGTTAAATATCAAACAGCCTCCGAGACCAACAGTTGCTTGTGGTTTGTGGAGCGACTTTGTTGAGCTGTGTAGAGACCTACTTAGATGCTTTAATGCTCTTATAATAAAAAATAAAGTCTAATCACCCCTGGCATCCATTGAGAACATGCAGCCATTAAAATGATCATTTCCACAACATATTAGTTGAAGCAGAAGCTACAACTAGCCAAGAAGAGGAATATTCTACACTTCCATGTAAAAAATGCATAAATCAGGAAACAAAATTAAAGGGTGCTTGACACTAGATAACCCACGATCCTGTTGCCAGACACTCAAAGCCTCCATATTAGAATATCCTTCCAAAAGCATGGAAGAGTATTTTTTTCTTCCCCCAATCACAGAGCAGCTCCACAGACATGACCACAGACCTGATGCCTAAACCTCAAGGGAGCCTGTTACTGAGTAGAACAGTTTCCCCAGAAGGGCATAGGCAAGAAATGAAGCAGAGTAAAAGGTTAAGGAGGAAGAAAATAAGATGTCTGATGCATCCTAAGTGTAGCAGTGCCCTGGATCTGGGAGCTCTACCAAACATCACCATTTAATCAAGACAAGACCAACCAATGATATAAAGCATCATCTTTCATAAAAACGTCAGACTAACAAAGACAAATATGTCTGCATTCCAAAGAAATGTACAAAACCCATTCAGATGGTGCATCTCTGGAAGAAAAACAATGTAATAACACACTGCTATTGCCACAGCACGCTAGCCATCATAACACTTCCAGTTCAATTTCTAACACATATGGAACTGTGTGGATTATACATGTCACGTCAAAATGTGCCTCTTCATAATAAATTCTAGGGTGGCAGGTCTGTCAAGCTTGTAATGAGATCAGAAGCACAAAGTTACTGTGGCTGAGAGAAAATATGCATGTCTGTCAGCCACACTAGTTGGATGCATGTATAAATAGCTTGATGGCGAAAGGTTTTACAAAAAAGTTAACTCAGTAATGGTTTTAGTGTAGTGTGTGTGTGTGTGTGTGTGTGTGTGTGTGTGTGTGTGTGTGTGTGTGTGTGTGTGTATGGGGTGGATGGTGGGGGAGGGGGCAGGAGATGATTCCAATATTTAAAAAAATCGTAACACTGTACATGTTCGTCATATACCATTACCTGCATTAGTGCAACTGTCATAGTAATAATAATAATACTACTAATAATAATAATAATAATAATAATAATAATTACAGTCTACATTCTAATTAATGTACTATTCTTCGTCCCAAACAGATGATACAAAGGTCCGTCTTGAGCAGTGCGAGGCGTTGAGTTATGCTGAATGAGTCTGAATGAATGAATGCAGCCCCCCCCCCCCTCACCTGAGTCTCTCCTCCTCCTTCTTCCGCAGCCTCATGTCCCGCCGCACCACCTTCAGGACATGCTCCGCCTCTGCATCCGTCAGGCCCGACAGGTCCAGCTTGCGCCCCATCCTTCCCGACGTTGCTGCTCTGGCAGGGGCAAAGGTTGGGACAGCCCTGAGGGGACAAGGGACAGTGTTATCAGGTCGCCAGAACCATAGTTCGCCAGAGTTTGTGAAAGGCATTGAATAAAAAAATAATGTGTGATCGCACATAACTGACACACAAGGAGATATCTCACTGTAACATCACACGCACACACACAGTTAATGTATGAATACTCCCAGGAGTAGTGTATATCTGTGTTTAATTCCAGTGGGATATGTGAATAATGGAAAGCCAGACTAATTTTCCACAGATTATTGATCAAAACTAATAACAAACAACTAATTCATGTTTGTCGGCATGAAATCTGTAGGCAAGTCATGTGCTGTGTGGGTTCTTATCAAGAGACCCGCCCTTTACAGCACACATTTAAACTAGCCTGCCAGGATATCAATCTGACCTTTTCAGTGGGTGAAACCTATTACGGTGCAAACCCTTCACGGACAACACTTAGTCATGCCGTGTTTGCTGTTGGTTAGGCCCCTGTTACTGTCCCCATATAGCCTGATTAGGAAGAAGATGATCATGATTTTGCAAGCTCTGCCCTGTACAATTTATACACAATATCAGTCTGGGAGCTCTCAGTTAAAAACCATGTCAGATTAACCATAGTTCAATCAGGGACTAGGTGGGTAGTTCAGTTTTTGGCAACAGAAATTAAGTGCCTGTGTTTGGAAAACCATCCCCGAGTGGCCTGGATCTGATTTGTCAAAAGATGGTCCAATTAGCTGTCAGTGATCTGATTGGCACTATTGGTCCTATGACAAATGACTAAATGGAGTTTCCAGATGCATGGTGGAACAAATTGTGGTGCTTGAAAAACCAGGACGAGCTCTAAACTAGTCCTAATGTAAATGAGACGTAAATTCACCATTGCTGTGCACACCACAAGGGAAGGCAATTATTCTAGCTTGCTTTTTATAGCTAGTGGTGTCAAGGATAGAGAAGGAGCATCATTTACACAAGTGTGTCTGCGCCTCTGAAGCATGATAGCAGTTCAGCAGCAACCACAGTTCAGTCAGCTCAACTACAGGCTAACTAACCAAAACAACTACTTTGTTGGATCACTAATCACGACAGTCAATCAATCACAAGAATAATTGTAGACACAAATGCAAAGTATTGAACCTTTCATTACACCCCCCCCCCCTCCTCCTCCTCCTCCCCAGAACCACCTTGCTCAATGCCAAACACACAGTGCATCATATACACACACACGCACACACATACATACATACATGCTTCAGCTTAAGCAATGACCGCAGGAGATTCACAAACCTGTTCACAAAGGACACTGATTGAAGATTGTGTGCATGTCCAATACGGATGCCTCACACTGCCTATTCAATGTTGAAGCGCAACAGAGATGCAAATCTAAACCTAAACGTGTTAAAGACAGTTGCAAAGTACATCCATAAATAAACTTCAGAAAATGTCAATATCGTGTCAATATCCATGTACATCATTGCTGAAGCTGCTGCCCCCGCGACCTGACTCCGGATAAGCGGATGAAGATGGATGGATGGATGGATGGATGCATCATTCTGCCTAATTATAATATATTGGACCTAAAAATGAGACAGCGATTAATACATTGATGAATAAGAACATAGCTGAGAGCAGTTCGTCAGTCAGTAGATAAAGCCCAGATAGGCATTGACAAAATTAGCTACATGGAGACGTGTATATTTTTGTAGCACAGCTTGATCTGTCACTATCACTCACAGTTGCTGTTCAATGTTAGTCTGAATTTGGAAATTAGTGTCACATCGGGACTAGTAATATAAAGTGTTGCAACACTACAGTATCAGATAACAAATGACATGTCCAAAAGAGTGAAATGTCAGTGCTGAGAGAAAGATGGTGGCTTTAGAAAATAGGTCACAGCAATGTCTCTCACAACAGGTCTTAGAGACCCGTTTTGGTTTCCTCTCCCAAAGGACAAAAGATATTGCATAGGCCTACATCATGACAGTGAATTTGCCCCCATATGATGCGTCATCATGGGATTTATAATATTCACCATGCGGAAGCTGGATGGACTGAGAATAAGGTCTGGTGTAAAAGCACAAAGGTCAGGGGCAGCCAAGCACTAAATTGCCTGCTTGTTTTAGACACTGTCCAATCAGCATTTCCCCATATCCTGAAGGAAAGGGATTTGCAAATTCCCCCCCTGGATTTGAAGTGAAGTGCAATCTCACAGATAACTGAATAAATGTAGTGTTCCATACTATGCTATTCAGGCATATCTCTTCACAATCCTGATATGTGTTGTACACACATAACCAGGTTACCACTAAATACTAAAATAACATTCAAATGTAGTATGTACTGGAGTGCATGTTCCAGTTATATGGCCCCTTAATGCAAGTTCAACTCCAGGATGTGTAAACAATATGAATGCATTTTACAGCAACATTACAGCAGACTAAAAGACAACAACATCAATAGGCAACCACTGTAAGAGGTCTTGTGAGCTAACAGTTTAAAGGTACACTCAGTGATTGAGTTATCACCTAAATGTATTTCACTAACTCATTGCAAAATTACAGTGAACGTGGCCAACAAACGGAGCAAAGCTCATTGGTTTTTAAAGTTTTAAAAGGGAACTTCCAGTGATGTGCAAGATATGCGCATCACTGGAAGGTGAGGGCCAATGGGTTACACATCAAAAGCAGTTCCAGCCAAACTGAAAGGTGCATAATTTATCTTTAAATATGTTGTGTTCAAAATAGAAATAGTAATGCAATGGTATCACAATGCACAGAAGGCTATACTGTATAGTGGAACGCATTTTGACGTATGGTATCACAATCAGCAGAATACCATAGCCAATTACCGACGACAGTAGATGCTATGAAAGACTATGAAGAGCTTGACACGGTGAGAATGCTGCAGCTGATCTGTATGTGAAAAGACACACGCACACACACACACTTTGACATGACGTGTTAAAAACGGATGCTAATTGAAATCCAATACAGGGCACATCTGAGTCATTGTCCATGTGACTTCATACTGAGGACAATAACAAACAAAAAAGACATGCAGTTTATGCTTGATGATGCCAAAAACAGATGGCAATGTTAGCAATAAAATGATGCTAGTTTACACAGCCACCAAATCTGTGATTCATGCATTCTTATCATTATACATTAAATCCCAACCACATCAGTGTCCATATCAACAGGTGCATTAACCATTGCATCGGTTCACAACACCAAATGCGGCAAGGCTATAGCCGACACACAAGGTAGCTACAGTATGGTGACTGGACGAATTACACACAGCTTAGAGTTCAAGTCCTGGTCCACACCCCTTCAGATATGATGGGAAATAAAATGCCTTTTGATTCCGCACACTTCGCTGGCATTCAGTTTTTATTTACACCCGACGCTAAAAGATCTGACAGGTTCTTCCAACTAATATCCTACGGTACAATACATTCATGTTTTGGATGACCACGACGATCGCATCCAGCATAACGACGCACGTGGCAGTGACTTATCTTATTTATACGAAAGAAATTAAACATATATTATATATAGTTTCTATACTATTTCGTGCAATGTTGTTTTCGAAAATTGAGAATGTCAGCAGTTCCCTTTAGAACGCATTTAAAAGACCAATGAGCTTTGCAGCATTTGTTGGCCACGTTCACGGACTGTGCTAGTAGCCTATATCAGAATCCCTGCAGCGCATTGACTCCTTTTATCTCATTTATCTTTAACCATAGGCAATCTGACCAAAACTGAGTACGTGTTGCCTATAGCCTCTATAAATAAAGAAAAAAATAGTTAATGTGAAAGCCACTTACACAGGATCAGTAAACACCCGATGACCGCCAGTTACAGTCTTGTGATATAACGCTGTTCCAATTAGGGTGCTTCGCTTCTTCAGATCTAAACTTCCGTGACACCTGTCTGTCTCTCCGTTACTTTCGCTGGCTGGTCTTGGGAATTTTCTCTGCAGGCTGCAGACGCAGCAGGCACCGAATGGCGGTCACGGGGTTTGTATTACAGCGAGGAAGGGTGCAGAGGTAGCGAGGTGAAAGATTAATAACCCACCTCAGTTGCTCTCGTGTGTTTCATTCACGATAGACTAAAAGACGTGACCAAAACATCGACTAGATATTGATTATTTGCTTAATTTAGCCTACTGATGATGTTTCGCCAGCACCTGAGCATCATGTAGGATAACCAATCAGAGCTCTCCAAAATGACACTGTTACTCTCCTAGAGTAGGTGTTGGCTGGCTCAGCAAGTGGGCGCAGCCAGAGCTCAACTGCTTCATTCACAAAGTCTTTCGTATCAGTTAGCCCAGGAAGGCAAGGGCTGAAGCTATTCACCCCGAATAAAACCGTCAATTCTCTCAGTTCAGCTGTATGTAGAAATAATATATTGTGGCAACATCATAATTGGCCATGTTTTTTGTATGCCTATATGATGTCACAGTCATTGTTACAGAAAGCTTTTGTGGTTTTAAAACATTCTATTTAAAAGTTAAGCATAAGGCCTATTTTTCAACATCCATCCACAATATGATATAATAACATAATGTGTTTAGAATAATAGATCCAAAGAAAATGGCTAACCTTGATTTCTAGTTGACTATATATTCTGAAGCTGGGACAATAGTAGGCATTACTGCAGATAAAAGCAGAGGAATATCTGTTTTTTCTCTTTATCAGTGCTCAACCTTTAGGACATTTGCTGAGAAAAGCAAAGTGCAAGAATCTAGATATGCATAATATTTGTTTTACTGACCAAGAACGTATTACATTAAGGAGTTTAAGATCTTGTCTTAAAGTCAGTTATAGGTTTACGAGAAAATTATAGGCTATAGATACTTTTAAATTAGATCAATATAGCCTTTATACATAGGATCAATTTAAATAGGATCAATATATATTTTAAATAGGATCAACATTGTCTTAAATGGCATTATCATGTGCCTCACATGCTTTCAGGTGTCCCTATCAGGCTTCTGAAATCAGATGGTGATGATTATGGCAGAGTTTAAATATAGACATATACAGTATAAACCAGTAAGGAAATGACTACTGTTTTTGTTTGTACTGTCTTTGGCCAGTACAATATGAAAATAGGGAAATAACTTTAATTACAGTAGCCACATACACTCTATGTTGACTACACTGATATAAAATGATATATTCCAAGCTATTTAAATATATTATTTTTATATAGTGCATGTATATGTACTTTATACTGTAGGGTAATGTTTGCAGGTTTTCCAAAACCCAGCATTCTGTTTCACGAACTGCTCTTAATACTGAATATCTCGTGCATACTGTAGTATTTATATATAGGCCTACACAACCACAAACAATTGCACTTAATGTACATGTATCCCGCGACCCGACTCTGGATAAGCGGGTGAAGATGGATGGATGGATGGATGGTACATGCATTATTCCTGGATGTGCATTTGTTGTTGTAAACATAATAACTATGATTGCGTAACATGCACAGTGTAAAGTATAAGTACAGTGTACAATATAACTTGCAGATAATGTAGTATAGTGGTGTACCACTATATTTCCTGGCTACAAATTAACTTAAGGAAACAGCATATTCGTGCCTGACACTCCACTGGCCATTTGTTATTGTTATTGTTTCAGCCAGGGAACATGATCTTATTACAGTAGCTGCTTGTACTTTACACATTTTCTTCAAGCTAGCATGTCAGAACAGGGAACTAGTTCTGTATGTGCTACAGTACATGGAATTGTAATCAGTGGGTCGACAGGTCATGCCTTAACACGTAACTATGTGATAGATTTTCCCAGCATGAATGTTCTCAAAGCCTGCTGTGGAAACATAAGTGCCAAAGTGGTATTAATAAGATGAAAAAAGACGGCAAAACATTTGGGTCTATCCCTGTCACATGCTACCAGAAGCAGGAGTTACAGTACAGTGTGTTGGCGTCTGTGTGTTTGTGCATGTGTGCATGTGCATGTGTGCATGCGCTTGTGCGCGCATTGTGACATTAAGAACTTGAGTGTTTTGGAGACAGATTTGCTCCACAGCCTGAATTTGGCATTTGGTGGTAGAGCTTTTCTATGGGTTTCACTGCGTGCTGTCTGAACTCTTGTCATCAAACAAAATGTCACAACAGAATCATGTAATTGGTCAATAAATCACAATCATTGTAATGTTAAAATTGAGGTGATTCATAAATCAGTTCCATATCTAAGGAAATTGATACAATTTATTAGCAGAGGCCAACACACAATACAATTCATTTTAAATACAGTGTGTACATTTTCAAGTATAGAGGATCAGAAAGGGGTTAGGCTTCTTGCTCTAGGATGCCCACAATAGTCTAAACATAAATTTAAACCCATAATGTTGTTCACCCATTAATAATATAATAATTCAATAGTAAACAATAATATTTATTGTAATGTATATTACCTCATTAAAAAAAGCTTTAAGGCAGAATTTAATCTAGAGTGTCTGTACCTTCCCTGTCCCTCCAGACAGTTTTCAATAACCAAAAGCACTCGGCAATCAGGCTAAAGTTTTCTTCTTAATAGAAAGCTGAAATAGGGATTGGTGCCAAAGTCTTTCCTTTTGTTGGGAATGGGATTTGAGTTACCTTCAAGCAGGTCATACTAGCTCTACACAGAATATCACAGCACTATTTCATAATATTTGTTACAGACCTATTTCTCTAATGTATTCATTATGACTGCAATTGACACCGAATACAGTTTAGTCAGATTAAGTCAAAGATAATGTTATGTCATAATAGACTCCTTTATACAGGGTACATATGTTTGACAAAGACATATACAGTAGGTGTGCCAGTATGCATTATTATATACCGTGACGTCTATGAACAACACCCGCTACACGTATGGTACTGTATAGAGATCCATTAGCCATGGCATGATAACCCAAACCCAATTAATAGCCTCAGTCTCATGTTTATGCTAGCTTTACACTCTCCGGGCAGAGGTTAGGTCAAACTGATTCTTATAGTGCTCAGTAATGGGCTGTATACTATATGCTGTAACCATACTGTAGCTATATCAACCAACTGTTATTGGTTAATGGCTGTTATTGTTATTGGCTAATGCATGAAAGAATATTACATCACATAATTTCATTGCATTCAAATAGGGTCAAGCGTCAGGGAAATCTGTTCATCGTATATATCTGTTGCTGTCGGCAAGCAAAACATTCATCCTCGGAGCCACACTGAAACTCACTCAGATATAATCTAATGAGAAGGTGCTGTGCACTAGCACTTTTCATTTATAACACTGTCCATTATGAAAATAAAGTCATGCATATTTCATTTTCTCAGATCAAGGCCCATATCCATTTGATCCCATTTGTGAATGCGAAGTGAAGATTGAAAACACCAAACGACACCAGTTTGTGACAAACTGACCAATTAGAAATGCCTATACTTCCACTCTTCCAAAGTTAGAGCAGTAGTCATTAGGCTACAATAGATATAAGTGCATCAGCAACAGTTATTGCTTCTTTCAACAACAGCTGTATGTCTACTCATGGAAAAAATAGATTTTCCTCTTGAATAGACAGATCAATCGACATCAATTAGCGCATCCTTTTTTTCTGGTTGCATACAGTATATTCTTTATTGACATGGACCATTTCCATGGTAATAGTGACTGTTACACTGAGGCTCCAGTAGAGGGATTGATCCAAGATAGTTGTCATGGCTATTAAAGACTGCATTTAATACCGTTGATTCCAAGTGCCCGAATCAAGATGAAGGGTTTCATTCAATGTGTTTAAAACTACATTAAATGTCTAATTGGAATTACTTCAGAGAGAGGGATAAAAAAACACAATATAATTAGCATAACAATATTTGCTTCATGCCTCCACACTTTGTCAGAACATATTGCTTATGGATCAATGGAGCAACATCTGCGGGTTGCAGTGGGCCTTTATAGCATTGTAAGGATGGGCTGAACACTCATGCACTGTTGCCTGCTAATGCATTGCTTTTCCCTATCTTAAAAAAACGTTCATTTTGTTTGTCACTAAATAGGTGGAGAGTAAAACCCGCTGCCGATACTCAGCTTGAATAATTGTGGTTCACGAGTGGCCACTGCACTGATGGAAATAAAGAATCGACACTAAACAAATACAGTGAGTCACTCCAAGATTTAGAGTGGGGGGAAGGAGGGAGAAACCCAGTTTCTCATTTGGCTTTCTTTTTTATTCGATTTTTTTCGGTCAATTTGGTAATTGTGTTTTGAGAAAATCCCTGTGGTTAATGGAATAAGTGTAGCGGAAAAGAGCAGAGAAGCCATTTCCCCCGTTACAACTAATAAACAAACACTAATAGTCCACTGGGTTAGCTAATGAGTTAAGCCAGGAGCAACAAAATAATGGTCTTACGTGCGCTGGTTACGCTATGTTACCATCTACAGTAAGGTCAATCATACTCAAATGACAGAAGGCACAGCAAGAATATACTTTTGTATTCCTCTCTAACTATGTGTAGCTATTTCGTGTATATACTGTATATATATCACGTGCACAGAGACAAATCAGATACACAAGGATATATACAGTTCAAAACCTTTTAAAATGTGCTAACAGTAGCTCTAAACTGTTAAAGGTGACAACGGCAGCAGACATTCCTGTGGGGACACTGCCATGTAGCTTATGGCTTTGCTCCAGAGTGGCCAGTTTAACCATGTGTTTCAGAAATAACTTTGCCGTTCTTAGCCAGGAGTCACACTTTTGATATACTGGTATAGCCTCTGATTAATGACTCTCCCCTGCAGGGTTTAGACACAACATATTGACAGTGTCTTTTTCCAGACTATAGTTGTTACTCAGCAAAGCGCCCACTAACCCCCTGATCCTTGATGTTTTCATTTCACAAATATAAAGAGTGAGCCAAGCAATCCACTTGCCTGTTTTCTCGCCAATAACTCTGCCCACAGCTGTTTGCCAAGTGTTTTCTTTGCTAGCCACACAGCTCTACATGAAATTTAAATAAAGGACCAGGGCTGTGTTATGACCAGCTATCAATGCAGAAGTACCGCAGTAGACTGCAGTAACTTGATTTATTGGGTGGAAAGTCAATAAGTGGAGAGTTGTACTGACTGACTTCTGGTTTCCACAAGCGGGAGAACATTTTGACTAATTGCTTCATCCAGCTGCGCAGACCATTTTTGAATAGTTATTCAAAAAAAGTTTGAATAGTTGAAAAGCTGTAACAGATGTGCTTGCATGCAGGTATCTAAAAGTAGCCTAATTTAATTATTTCTGTCATAAACAGCAAAAATACATCTAGCCATATTGTATATTCCTTTCATAAAGTATATATTATTTTTAACATAAATCATTGGTTTATTCATTGATTGTGCAAAATGTCAGAAATGCAGAGAGAGAAAGAGAGATAGAAAAAGTAACTGCGTATAAATGGTGGAATTATCGTATTTACAGTATCTGTAATTAAATCCACATTGGAACTATCTCAATATCTT
The DNA here is from genome assembly GCA_025399935.1 of Amblyopsis rosae. NCBI lineage: Eukaryota > Metazoa > Chordata > Actinopteri > Percopsiformes > Amblyopsidae > Amblyopsis > Amblyopsis rosae. Next base: position 9,971 of record JAODTR010013413.1, on the reverse strand, counting down.
TACATCCAGCAAACGGAAGTCTTCTCAAGACAACTTATAATTCCAGTAAAGGTTTATGGAGGATGCCACCATCACATCAATGCATGTTTCACACGATCCTTTAGTTTTCTGTTGATTAATAAGCACTGTTTCTTGTGAGGGGCGGTCATGGTTTAGCATGCAGACACTCTAGCAGCCCCAAGGACAAGTCACAACTGAGCAAATGAACACTATCAGTTCTCTAAGATAAGAACATGCTTTTTATAGCTCTGCATAGGAATTAAAGAAAAACGTTGTAGATTTTAATACCCTAAGGCCACAATTACTGCTTATCTGGCTCCCACATGCATACACATACACTTGCACTGTCTTCCTATGTTAAGCCATGGATAAATACAACAGGAGAGATACTGTATAGGTTTGTGACGCCTTGTGTCAGTCAAGGCGAGGAGGTATTCGTTGCTTGCCTCTCACCAAAAGCTTCGACCCTCAATGGCGTTGTTGTCGTCGTCGAGTGCTCGCTGCCATGGTAACTACAGGAGATAGAGAATGGATTATAGAGAAAAGATTGTTAGAGGTCATGCCCTTCACTAGGCTTGTCAAGCTCACACAATCCTAGTTGGTGTCCTGTCTAAATAACCATTGACAACAGGTGTACAATATTGGGTAATATATTCCTTAAAAGTACAACAAAAACCCACACTCAAATGTACAGTACATGAGCCTATAGCTGAACTGGGAGAGGAGTAGTCTACTTGTTACTTGTTGCTCACAAACATGATCATAAATTAACAACTTTAATCTTAAATGTGTGTTTTATTATTATTATAACAGCGTTCAGGCTGTGTTCCTTATCTAAATGGATAAAGGGTTTATTTCTATGCAGCACTTGGCCTACTTAGTTGTTCCTACAAGATTTATGAAACACTCCATCTTCCTGGTGATAGTGTGTGGATGGGTGTGTCTTTATGCATGTGCGTGTGTGTGTGTGTGTGTGTCTGTGTGTATGCACAGTAGATGCTTTTTGTTCCTTTGTCTGCAATATCACTGTTATTATTATTATATTTGGAGACTTTGACATAACCATGTTTCTGCAGAGCTTGAGCTAAACTGAATTAAAATGTAATTTATAATACACAAAACTAATGTTATGTCTTTGGATGAATGCATTCACGGATTAATTGGGAGGTAATTTGCAACCCCATCAAAAGGAAAGGCATTGGCACCAGGCCATAATTCAGCTCTGAAGAAAACGGCGGGCAGTGATTGCCGAGGGCCTATGATTCTAGAAGACTCTGCTGGCACAGGGAAGGCACAGACAATAGATTAAATGAGAATGAACACTGGTAATAATATATTTAACATTCACTCGAAGACACGAGTGTAATGAGTGCTCCCTTATTCTAAGCATGATAATAATCATTGAGCCAAGGGCATGTAGCTGGAAATTAAAACTAAAGCGGCCAGACAACAATCTCTCCTTGTTCAATGACAAGCCCACATATTCTCTGCTCTGAGACTTCAATTCCGCTCCCACGTCGACCTTGGGTTTGTCAAGCTGTTTCCACCCGGGAGGATTAAAAGCCTGCCCGTGTCTGCCTCACACACCTCAGTAAGCTGTTACCTAAGCAGTGTCCTGGAAAAAGGTGACAAATCACTTTAGTGGAATATCGATTTGGTATCAACACCACTGGTATGTGGATAGAAGGCTAACAGGGTGTTCACTCTTCAGTGGAAGGATACTTTCCATGAGGAAACGCCACCTTTGGTCTCAGAGTCCAAGAAAATTAAATCAGCGTGATCATATAGCACACACACACACACACACACACACACACACACACACACACAACCACACACACACTCGTATTATTACAACAGGGAGGTGCTAGAGGGCTGCATCTCCATTACGTAATGTAAATTAGCCTGTGAATCATTATGGACGTCAGTCCCCCACTTTTGTGGATTTCTTGACCAAAACAGCAGTCATTTAAATGCATGAGTCATGACGTCGTCACGTGAAAACAAGATAAAGGGAAAGATGTCCTGTTATGTTTAGTTGTCCTGGTCATCCATTATGGTACATCTCTCTCTCTCTCTCTTTTCCCATCTATTACTCTCTCTCTCTCTCTCTCTCTCTCTCTCTCTTTCTCTCTCTCTGTCTCTGTCTCTGTCTCTGTCACACACAAACACGCCTAATATCGTCCTTGTCAAAGCAGACTGGTGTTCCTGGGAGGAGAAGAGGCCTTATTTCAGCTGGTCAACAGCTGTGTACTGTAGAACATTAGCATTGCATAGTACCCACAGCTCAGTGGAAAGCTGCCAATGACTGCCATGTCCAATAGGGAGCACTGTGAGAGGCTCTGCGTAACGAATGAGACATCAAATATATACACCAAACAGCATGAAAATCCTATGGGCTGTAAGGGTAACCTGTGTTGGGGTATTTGGAGCATGTTCTTACATTCACTATACTGCACCTTCCTAAACCCAATGTTTGCACAATGCTCATGTAAACATTTATCAGAGAATAAATTATTTGGGTGTCTAAAAGTGTTGTCTGAGGGATGTACTGTGGGCTATGTATATGTCTGGGTTTGACCATAGACATTTTTTTTAAATGCTTGGCTTTACCAAAATAAAAGCGGGAGTTTTTTTGTCCATCTGTAGCCTTTGGTCCATTTGAGTTTTTGGGCCAAGCAAAGCAAGTCTCACTCTACTGCTTTGTTTTTTATTCGCCCTGGTTTCCTTTAACTCTAAAGAAATTCCCCGCTATCAGTCATGATAGTCAGCCTATAGATGCCTGTCTGGTCTGTGGTCATTAGGGAACTCTTGGGAGATGTTTCATTTACAACAACAGCTCCCTCACACAGTTCAGCTCATCTCTATAAGAGCCTGAAGAGGAATGGTTCCCACCGCTGAAGATGAGCAGCCATGCGCCCCCTGCTCACTCTGTGAGTCATAGGGAAATTAAAGAGTTACAAATATTTTTACTGTTTCCCTCTTTTTTTTCTTCTATAAAATGGAAGCACCACAATTCTATTACAGGTTATTAGGGAATGGTTAAACAATATGGGGTCGACGGAACGGAAACAAAGTAATGTTTGGTTTCCACAATATTGACTTTTTCCCCAGCATGTTTCCCCTACTTGCAAGAAATAGTTCCCCTGTGTCCAGGTGCCTGAGGCTTGAGCACATTAGATTGTTTCACACACTTTCACACACTCTTTCCATCCACAAGACACCTTCACACACGCCAGGGTGAGTATTCATACAACTCTTGCCCTATTTTTGCTGCTTGTTTGCCTTTAAAGGGCCAAATAAACCGCTACACATGGCATATTTATTTTATTGGTGTTGCCCTTAAACACTGATAATATACATCAAACATTTTTTTTACTGTAGGTACTGTCACTGCCCAATTAGATATACTTATTCCAGATCTAGAAAAATATGACACACTTGACACAACAACGGTTTTACAGGCTAAAAAGCAAATGTACCATGTTTATACTTGCGGTAGAGGTGTGGAGGTGTGTTCAAGTTGGCTGAGTAGCAATTTAGGTAATTCTATAAGTGTTTGAATCAGCGAAGAAGTGCCGCGTCATCATGGATGCCATGTATGCATTTAAAACAAGACAGTGGGTAACAAGTGAAATATGCTATGTAACACACCACTTCTCTGGGTATACTATGACTGTGGTTCAACTCTGTCTTAACTGTTTTTATCACTACATCTTCATCGTCACTTTCCTGCAATCTTTCTCTCTCTTTCTCTCTCTCTGACACAGACACACATACACACACATGCTGTCTCTCCAGGGGTTGTTACAGTGCATGCGTAAGTGGAAAATGTCCTTCATGCTCTGTTCTGGTGGCTGGCGGGGGTGGGAGTGCAGGGCAGGGGCGGTGGTTTCCAGGGGAGGCCCTTCAGATGTCTCACATGTTTCTGCAGGACCACAGGCCTCTGGCTGGCGTAGCTCGCACAGGCTTGTGGTGGCTTGTCTGTGTGCAGCTGGCACGGCCTGCCATTCCCCCCTACATCTGGTCCCCATTAGCATAGGGCGAGAGTATAAAGCAGCGTGCTCGCAGGCAACCAGGGGACCGCCAGTATTACTGCTCTTCTGCCTGGAACATGGGCCGTACACTGGGGTTGTTGGTGCTCTGCCTGCAGACTGGTCTGCTGTCACACGCCCTGGACTGCTCAGGAACCAGCCAGGTGGGCGACTGTGTGGGTGTATACGCTGCCACAGGGGCACAGGTAAGACCTCTATCTTCTGCCCTGTTTTGATGCCTAAAGCCCCTAGAGCCTGTTTCTAACACAGGAATCAATATGCCTGTTGTTGTGTAACATTCTCTCTTCTCACACTGTACCACGAATATATTGTTCTCATTTTTAGTGGGGACTTCATTGAAAATAGTGGATGTTCATACAAATGGGACATTTTTTCCATGTTTTTCCTTTGGAAAATGTATTCATCTTTATGTTACAGTATTGCTTGTATGGGTTATGGAGGAATAGCCACATTAAAACAGGATAGGTTAAAGAGCAACTGTTGTTGGTTCAGAAACACCATGTATTGGCACGTGGAATGTGTGTCTGCAATTACTCCCCTGAGGAATCGGTGACACAGAACAGTGATATTCCAGGATTAGTGGGTGTGCTTATTTGAACCTTTCCTCAACCTACGCACAGGGAAAGATATGTACATGTCTGGGACAATGTTTCATTGTAAAGACTTATGCAGCCTTTAATGATGCTAATCATTACAATACATTTCAGCTCCCTTTTTGGCTTCTCATGTGGCCACTGTTTTATTTTAAACTTGCGGTGAACATTATTTCTGAGGATATGGTCCGTCGAAATTAATCACACGTCTGGCCAACACATTCAACAGCTGCAGGAAAAGACAGAATAGTGGATATTCACTTACAGGCATTTGGTTTGCGTGCTCTGTTCCATGTGAGCTATTTTGTGAGACTTTTTTTCGTGACACGTATGTGTTTTTCTGCTCCAGTTATTTGAAACTTAATTACAGTACTCTCAAGTATAATGTTCAGATGTGGTGGGAGCTAACTGATGCCCCAGACATCGCTCCCTGTTTGCCGTGCTTGGTCTTACTCAATGTTAACTGTATTTGTCTGAGCCTTTTCCAGCCACGGTCAGTCGTTGTACTGTATAATGAAGAAGAATATTTAAGTGGGTTATTTATGGTACTTGTCAACACATAATGGCTGCAACAGCAGAAAAACAAAATAGACTGTGGCAAGTTTCGGGTATTGTATTTTGTTTTTTAGCCCGATGAATAAGAGAACATAACTCAATATAATGTACAGTCAAGTCCCAAGAGACATTATACCCTGTAATGTTGTTGTTTGTCTGAAGTCATTGCAGAGGAGAATAAATATTCACTTGAACAGTATAAATACAGTATGTGGTGCATAACATTGACTTCTCTGGTAATATGGATACATTTGCACATACAAATGAGAGTTTCACAGTCCTAAATAAGACAATTTCAGTGTGAACAGGTAACCTGTTTATCACCATCATTAATATGGAATTGTACATAATCTGAACCAAATACACTGGCCTGTATTTTTGTAGCCATGTGTATTTTATTGAATGTATTTGGATTTATGGAAGGTGGTACAATAAAAGGTTATTTTGCATTATAAACATCCTAACACACCCTACCTAACCTATACTTACATATTTGCTATACTTACTGAAAGTCACAATAGGCTCAAGCATCTACTCAATGACTAAAGTGAAGTTGAGCAATACCTACAGTAGAACATCAGAAGACATTTGCAGCACTGACGCTGGGATCGGCTCCTCTGTCTCTCCTCTCAGGATGAAAAGGGTAAACAGCAGAGGGCCCTGTCTCCACCTGGTAGCCAAACACAGGTAGTGTATGAGAACTCCCTGTTGTTTGGTAAAGCTCAGAGCAGATTTGGCTCCTGCATTTGTCATGTGTGCATCATGGGAATGTATTTATCAGGAGCACTTCATAATGACAAAGATGTAGGACAAGGCAGACATGACAAAGGCAATGAAAGGCAGACAGCGCCAGGGGAACAAAGAATGTTCTAGAAGTGGGTAATTAGGAGGCTGCGCTGCTGTTATGATGCCCATATTATCCACCGAGGAGAGCCTAAATTGATAAAAGTCTAATTAATTCAATTTCACAAGGTTAATCTAAACTGTCAGGTCACAGTCAATAGGCATGCAGTAAACCTGCTGTTTTTTTTTTTTTTTTACTATGAGACCATATATATATATATATATCCCACATTATAGTGGTTTTGGAGATTAGCTCCAGTTATAATTTAGACATAGAAAATATTGCTTTATAACAACACACAAATGCGTAGTACTGTACATACTTTACAGTACTATAAAATGTGTAAATAGCACGACTGCCATGACAGATTTTTTACTTAATTAATTATAACCACACCTTCAAAGAAAGATCTATCATAGTGGGAGAGCATTTCTTCTGAGGCTAGGCTTCTGAAGATATATTCACTATTGGTTAAAATGAAAGCATTTCCCTTTCTGTTATGTTGAACTTGAAACAATTGTTAAAGCAAGGGTCATTATGGTGCCATAATAAATGTTCCACCATGTCTTAATTGGCCTATTATTTTTCACACTGACAATGCATTCATTTGGAATCAATAACAGTTCCCCATTTATGTCTAGACTGACGAGAATTGCAGGAAATGGCCTCAGGCCTCCAGCTACTATATTTTTGCTGTTTCCTTCTCCTAGTGCAGGTTTTACTATGGGAAAGAACAGAGCCGAGCAAAAAACATGTCTTTTATAGAATCTTGAAGCTTTACAATGTGAACTTCATGTGGAAAGAAAGAGGGTGGAAAAAACAAAGAGTAGGCCTACAGTGGTTCAGGTAAAGGCAAGTGTATACAGTATATGTGTGTGTGTGCATGTGCGCGTGTGTGCGCAATTGTGTGTGTTATTGCTGGCAACTGAGGCACTTGCACTTTGAAAGTCTTTCGTTTTTTCCACCCACAGTAGTTGCAGAAGTCACGTAACGTTAAGTCATTCATGTTATGCATTGCTGTTGTACTGTTGGTTCCACTTGAGCTTCAGTAGACCAGTTACAACACTAATCACAAAGGACCCTATGCAGCTTTAAGTCTTCAGCATATCCTTATGCTACTCAAACACAGTGCTTTGCACATCAAAGCTAAACCCACACAGCAGAGTTTACTTTGATTCATTCAAGCCGAGCTACAGTAAAGCCGTGCAGGGATTAATGACAGTCAGCTGCAAATTATTCCATTCAGCTTCTGTGAATGTTTTGTCCTGCAGAATGTGATTAGACGTAAGAGACAAGCGGACCGTCCCACCCATCATGGCCAGCCTGGGGCATTCTCTGCTAAAGGCTTCCCCAAAACAATGGTTCAGGTAAAACCACAGTCAAATTACACAAATAAAGGGGAGGAGCAGCGTAGGACTCAATCAAAGAAAGTAGTACCATATTAATATTTTTTAACTGAATTAACTGATTTAACTTTAAATTTCTAATTTTAACAATTTGTTTAAGCAGCTTGCGTAGATACATTTGCACAGTGATGACGGTAAAGGGATCAATACTGGATTACTTTATAGTAATCAGTATTAATACAATATATCAAGGAATATCTACACTGCCACCAGAACCCACATTTGACATGACACACACGTGTGGCTGTAGGGGAAGTGGTAGAGAACAGGGCTGTCTCAATCTACAGTCCAAATGAGTGTACATTGTGTGTGTGTCAATAGTCTCAGACAGAGCGGGCCAGAAGACAGCTGGGCAAATCCAGATGGGTCAGTCCTCACAGTGGAGTCAAGACCAGAAGGAACCTGGGAGCCTACTCTTTAATTGTGCACAACAGGACAGCCAACCCACTACAGGTGTCGCCATGGCAGCGCGAGAGCATGGAGACAGCACGGACTGCTGGGCTGGAACTGATAGGCTCAAGCAGAGTTATAAGGCCACCTCCACTCAATTTAGTAGGCTAATTGTATTATAAACTCTTCATGCAATTTGTCCATAAAATGCCCTTTGACCTTTTAATGCTGTGTTCTGTGTCCATTACTGTGCTTCCTGCAGTGGGACATACCTTTTTGAAAGTGTGGTCAGTGGTCACACATTCAAAATTACAAAATATATATTAAAATACTAAATTAGCTAAATAATTGCTTCAAAAATGTTGATAGCCCCGTACTTTATATGTGGGGTAGTGTTCTGCATGTTTGAGAAGTAACTCTGGTCTAAACTAAAGTAACACTGTTTTGGGGTTCCACCTTAGGCCACCAGAGTACTGAGGCAGGTGAAGAATGAACCCCCCAGAAGGAGCAAGGAAGGTCGTTCAGGGGCGTACTCTGTTCTGGTGAGTAGCCAGCCATTAAATATGATATTCCTTCCTATGTGCTCATGTATGACCAAATATGCTGTGTCTTTATTGTTAACACAATGACAAGAATCTTTTTCATGAGCCTGCATCCCATAAAAAGTCAATAAACAAGGGATAATACTAAAAAGTTAAATATATAATATAACGTTTATGATTTATGCTCTCCAGGGAGATCCACAGAACGAGGGCCAGAATGACAGAGTCAAGAGGAGCATAGAGGAGAGAACTGAAAAATAAAGCCTTGTTTACTTTTCAGTAGATGCACATTACAACATTTTGCGGAGATTTAACCACAGGGAATTACACAAAATTATATTTGAAGTTAAAATATGCTAATAGCCATATCCTTCTTATGTAAAGTCTTAATTTGTGTTCTTTCTGACAGTTTCAGCCATATGCTTGTTAACTTATATGGACTAACTTCTAACTTCTACAAATGTGGAGGCATATTGACAGTATATATTATTACAGTATATATGATTTTAAGTTTCTAATATATACCTGCATGTTATAAAATATCTTAAGAGATTCCGTTTCTTGGGGTCAACCATTTTGCTGTAGTTTATTTTTTTCATAGAACCCATTTCCTCTTCTCTGAATTTATGATTCAATTGGGTATATTTTTTCAGGTATTTTGTATCAGATTTCAATAAAGATTATAGTGAGGACATGTTGAAGAAATACCTTCAAACTGTTTAAAATGTATTACTGTTTGAGTGTACTAAACTCAGTCTTTCCCTCTCTCATTCTCAGAATAACACCTTATAGGCTATAGGATACATTTCGCAACTGTGAAAGCAAAACTGCCAAAGGTTGATTCATAAAATTAAGGATTAAGGGAACGGAAATAATGCAGAGTTCCCAATTGCAGATGCCAAGAGCCACAGATTATGAATGCCCAGTGCCACTGGCACATGAAGGCAGGAGGATAAACTAGCAGGAACCTATTTCTATTGCAAGAGGAACTAAGCCAGTTTCATTAAGTGACCAAGGGAAAATAGCTGGTTTGAAGTCTGCACCATCTGTTTCAGGAGTCAAACTGTCTATTTTAATGCCCTCTGTCATTCAGAATTAATTTAGCCAGAATTGGAACCTTAGATTAAAGTCTGGACAAGAGGACTTGTTTGAGTATTTCTGCAGGTCGTTGACGTCAACTGACGATTCAGTTCTACATGCAGGAAGAGAAAACGTATGAAATGTATCCCCAGAAAAAGTCTTTATTCTCAAGAAACCTGGTTATAGGCTATATTCCCCAGTCACTGAAGTTCTTGAGAATTGTGGTTGACAGATTTGGGTTACGCAAAACAATCATCATAAACCATATGTGTACTGTGGAATGAGATTATTTTCTGAGCAAAAGGGGCCTGTGTAAATTTGCACAGCAGTATAAATAGAGAGATGACTCATCTTCTATGCATGGAGTGATCAAAGTCTTCCACACGACATACTCACAGCTACAGTCTTACTGCTTAACAGATAGAAACACCATCCATCCATCCATCTTCTCCCGCTTATCCGGAGTCGGGTCGCGGGGGCAGCAGCTTCAGCAAGGGACCCCAAAC
>JAODTR010013393.1:0-27478 GCA_025399935.1 Amblyopsis rosae | reverse complement strand
CCCCCCCCCCCCCCCCCCCCCCCCCCCCCCCCCCCCCCCCCCCCCCCCCCCCCCCCCCCCCCCCCCCCCCCCAAATACGGGTCAGTATAAGCACTCAGTAAAGTAATATAAATATTATAATGTTGTATAATGATACCACATAACTATTATTATTATAATGTTTTTTTTTGTATTAGATTACTTTACAGTTTACTTTCCAGACTTTCCAGAGTTATCTTAGAATTCCAAGTTTCTTTTTGAATCTCCAAGATTTGCAATGCAAGGTAGTGACATCCCACTGAGATACTGTAGTTCTGACTGAATACACTATGAGTGTGTTGCTTTGCAAATGTGATTGTAGTAAAAGCCATGCTAATTCCTGTTGTCTCTCATGCATGCTATCTCTGCTCCCATGTAGGCCAAATATCACTCATTCTGCCACTATGGACAATGCTAACTAGACTATAATATCTGCTGTGATTCTGCCAAAGGCTGGCCTAACAGCGTCCAACCATTAGATTATGCCAGCAGCCCTCAGATCACCAAACCTCACACACATTTTTACACCATGTTTCATTGTTCGACTGTTAGTAAAATAATGGTTTAGACTTTATTATTTTTCACTGGGTTTTATTTTATATTTAGGCCTAACCTTTGTTTTACCAGGTGGGTGAATTAAAGATCGAGTCAGCAGTTTTAATACACTTTTTGTTTAATTCAGTGAAAATATCATCACGGCCTGATAGCTGCCCATTCTGTGTGCTGAAACAAATAATCCAGTATTTTTACACAGTCATTGGCAATGTAAGTAAGTAGCATTTATTTATATAGCATTTGCTCGCATACAAGAGTCACAAAGTGCTTCACAACCAGAAATAAAAGAAACAAGAATATGTGTTCACAGTCCAATAATTTGCGGGCCGGAGCTTGTGAGCAAGCACCCTATGGCATTGAAGGTGTTTTTGTTTTGATCGAGTTCAAATATCAATCATCTTTAAGAACATCATCATTGCAATACTGCCAAGGTAGTGCAATATGGTTATAGAGCCTACAATAACATGCAATTTATTGTAAATTCAGTCTATGACCAATTCACTGATGACTTTGTTTAGACTTCATGCATGCTGGTATTCAGTACTTGGGACATGTGCAATGAGGCAACTTGTTTATCATAACAGTTTTGTTTTTTTACCTGGAATTAGTCACTACATTCCAAGGTTGCAAGATCGTACGTGGGACCATCCTTTTCCAATCTAGAATTTTGTTACTTTAAAATTATTTGTCATATTTGGCCCATTCCCTTCAGCTATGGGCCGTAGGGTATATACCCATAAACTAATTTGATGATCCACCAGTGTATATGCTGGCCAGGTGTAGTGGCACACACTGCGACTGCCAACTTGCAAGTTTTGATATCTGTGGATAAATTAAATCATTTACTGAGATTCAACAACAAAATCAACAATTTAAAGGATATCTTGGAATCGTCGCTGTAGTGTCTACATGTTCTAACTAATTTGTAATGCCACTTGTAAATGATCATTTCCTTGCAATGGTTTATATGTTATTGATGACATTCTAAGTATAATGAAATAGAGACAAACTTTATTCCGCTTTAAAAAGCACTAAAATCCATTTTGCATACGGCTCACTGTGCAGTGATACACTTTTGTGTACAGTTAGTGTTTGTGTATTATTTGGGGTTCTGTCACATGGTGCTACCAGCTCATCTGTTCAATGGTTTAGTTTATCTTACATGTGGTAGTGGGCTACTGTAGCAACAGGATAAACCAGTCAACAACAAACTTTATAAACTCACATGAGCACGTGTCCATCTGTCAAGACACCCACTGTAGGCTACAGAGAAATCAGATAGGGTCGCTATGGACTCTCTCTCTCTCTCTCTCTCTTTCTCTGGCTCAATACTGGTCTTTTTTGCCATGTCTATGGAAAAACCATCCTTCCTTTGCACAGGAAATTCCTTCATATCCCTTGAGTTAGAGAGAGAGACTCCATAACAGAGTGAACGATAGACAGCTATACAGATAAGAGACAAACTATGATAGAGATGGCTAGCTATGATGTGAAGAGATCATTTAGGCTCTGTGGCCAATTCTCTGTAATTAGCTGTAGGCCTATTTGACTGTTGACAATTTGAAGTGATGCCGGATACTTTATTGATTCTTCAAAGTTGATCTTGGAGCTGTTGTCACAGCAACATGTCCTTGATTTCAAACCTGCAAAACTGCAGTCTTATTCAAAGTTAGCTGGATTATACACTGTATTTCTAATCTGTACTTGATACATTCAACCATGGCTGCTCCATTAATGTTGGCATTACTAGTATCCAAACAGAGAATTGGCCATCTGAAGTTACCATCTCGGGCAGATGCCAATGACTCCCGGAAATGAGTTCCAGCAGGTTGGGATGTCTGACATTGTGTCACTAGTAGAGTGCGTTATTCTGATGCAGTTATCAGTGGTGATATTAATATTTCAATAAATGGAATACATGCCAAATTCTAGACGAACGTTTAAACTTTAGCTGACTATCTTGGCCAAATCTTTTTTCACTGAAATCATTGAAACAAGTGTGTCCATCATAGTCCCGATGTGTGGTCGGTTAGAAGTTTCCTACGGTTTCAACATTTCAGCGTACAAATAGTCTATGACAGATTTATATGCGTTTCTATCAGGCCACACCCACTTGGATGTTTATTGGTTTACACTGACCTGATTGTTAGATCCAATCCTGCTTTATAGTGTTTTCAGTTCTGCATGTACAGAGCAGTAATTGTAAATATATTTAAATGTATCAAACTGTGTCTGAAGCACACCCATGTAGGTAAATGTTATGCAGCAGGTTAGAATTAGGGGTGCACAATATATCGACTCAGTATCGTTATCGCAATATCACGTTGCACAATATAATATTGAAAATGTTGCAGGAAGTGCAATATTCAGTTTATTTAGTCGAGAGATGTGTCCATTGAGTGTTTGGCTTTGTTGTGACACTAATGACATAATAGAGATCGAAGAGGAAACATTAGTGGCCAAAAGAATGCCTCCTCTGTATTTTGGAATTACTGCTGTTGTACCAGTCCAAAATGACCTTTGTGTTTTGACTTGCGTTTAAAAATATCAAAATGAATATCGATATTGCAATTTTCATGATCCATATCACATTTTATCAATATAGTACACGCCTAGTTAGAATATAGTTTGTTCTGCAGTACAAAACATTGCATGGTTTTTATCCTCGTCAGTGGGTGCACTGCAGTATACCATGTAATTTAATGCAGCATACGTTTGTGTGTGTGTGTGTGTGCAAGTGTGGTGGTGGGGGATGCTGTGTCAGGGCTAAGACACCAACACCAAGACATACTAACACATATTTAACCTTCATGTGCATGTTAGAGCACATTTAGTGCTAAAAATAAAATGATGGTTACGATACATGACAACCACAGTGTGTGTGTGTGTGTTTATAAAGTGATTAGGTGTAGTTTTGACTAGGCCTACACATATCAAGACCACATGATATGCCATACGCTCTCTCTCACATGCACATGCACGCAGACACACACACACACACACACACACACACACACACACACACACACACACATGGAACCGGCCACGTGTCATTATGGTGACTGTAATGAAATATGAAAACAATATTGCCAAAGTATCAACTGTCCTTCTGTGTATGTGTGTGTGAACTGTATGTGTGTCTGTTCTCCTTCTCGGATATGTTAATACCCCTTCTTATTTTCCTTCGTCTGTTTTGTGTTCACGTATGTTGTGTTTTTCCTTTTGAGCATTTCTCTCTCTGTTTCTCTCTAGGTCTCTCTCCATTTGTGGAGGTCTAGGGGGGTCTTGTGTGACTGGAAATCTTCTCTGCTTCTCTCTGTTAGTCTGTTTCTCTCTTCCTGAACTCCACACTCTGTCCCCTGTGTTATATTCTTATGAATTAGGCTGGGTTTAGTTGATTTTTCAATGCAATCACACATCCACATCACTCTGTCATTGGCTGCAGCATGGTATTTACATGTTTGTAAATGTAAGGAATGCTTATTTGAATAAAGATACTTTGTGCTGTGAAAGTTGAGACAGACAAAGGCCATCCAACATTAAGGGCCTATGCTACATTCTATTTCATTGGAAGTCGAAAGTTGGTTTTAAGATAAATTAATTACATTGCATCTTTTTAGGGAAAACACATGAATGCTACAAAGTTGCTTATTTGGAGATAGGGCTGGACAATATGACCAAAAAGTCACGTCGACACAATACAATGCCTATCTATACAAAAAAATGTGATTTTGAATTTCGAGACTATAATTTCCCTCAGTGCATTTAAAAAAGGCTTTTCTGAGCTATTGACTGTTCAATGTACATGCTAACTTTCCCCCTAACATTTAATTAATCATTGCACTTTCACACACTTTCACGCGCTTTTTAACACCCATGCATCAGGTAACTTTGCACTCTTTTCTGCACTTCTGTCTTTTAATATTCTTCCTTTGCACCATACTATTTGCACAGGTTGTATGCTCTGTAGTGTCTCAGATGCACCCAAAAGACTATAGATTGTACATTTTATTTATATAGATTATATTATATTTTTTATTTTTGGACTCGTGTTCTTTGTGTAACTGTATGTTGTCATGGACAGGTCGCTGTTGTAAATGAGAATGTGTTCTCAATCGACCTACCTGCTTCAATAAAGGTTCAATAAAAAAAGTAATAATAAAAAATAAGATCTGTAAAATTAACATCAAATTCTCAACTTTGACATTTTCTTTCTGGTTAGTTTTTGTGTCAGCTTTTATGAAGGCTATATGTCAGCCTGTAGGTGTCAGAAGCGGTTCTGGTATGCGGGTGATGGCACGGTACTCCTGTGAATTATGAAAGTATCCCAGTCGATAGACACAGCCCAGTTGAACAGAAGACCTGACTGTGATAGCGGATGAACACGTGACACAGCCGCTTGTCTACGTGTACACGTTGCACAAAAGCAAGTATATCGAGGCCTTAAGACACATGTAACTTTTGGAAACATTTGCATTGGGTTGCTCACATCATGCAAAATAAAATTATCAGCACTTTTATGAGAACGAATAGGCCTACTTCACATAGAACCCTGAAGTATGTATTCTTTTTCATCTATCTTGTAGCTGAGATTTGTATTATGTTTAATACTTTCAGTACTGAATAAAATAACTGCATCTGCATGCCTTCTCTATAACAGAACGGCGCAGTGTTCCTGTGTGTTTGGCAAGTCTGACTTGAAGAATCAGTTTTCCATTGCTAGTGTTTTGAGGGGACCCGACTCTGCCTTTATTACTGCGGTCAAGCTATGCATGTGAGCGTGAATGTTTTCTCTTGGATTAAGTCTGGAACAGCTACTGTTTCTGTTCCATCTCTGTCTCTTCCCTCCACACACACACATGCATGGGCCTGGCTCTAGACTAAACCATAGCCAAAAGTGGTGGAAAATAGTGAGTCTGTCTGACAGACTCATCATTATTGGGACAATAATACATGCTTTTACTAATGCTATAGTTTACTGTTAAACTGCATTGTGTAACTGCAGTAGGCCCACATGTCTGTTTTACAACTTCCAGACAGTGCTGATGTATTTCATGCTAGCTGGCTTGTGTTATTTTTATTATGTGTGCATTTCATTTATGAACATAACTTACTGGCACAGTACCATAACTAGGCAGTCCTTTACATATCCCAGAGCTATTTAAAGAGGTAGTGTGTCGTTTTGTGTTCGCTGAATCGCTGAATCACCAAACATACATGTTGCAGCGCATGTGTGCAATGTGTGTACTTGTGTGACACACTGGCGGTGTGTGTTGTGGGGACAGTCGGAGAGTGTGTGCTGTGGTCGAGAACTTGTCAGAACCGGGAGCGGTCCTAATGCTTTAGTTGACTCACACACTCCTTACGCAACTGTCCCTCTTCTCCCTCTTGGACTGTGTTAACTGAGAGATTAAATTATTGTGAAAGTGTGTGTGTGTGTGTGTGTGTGTGTGTGTGTTATTGTGAAAGAGCCGTGTATGAGTGGTTCAGCAGAAATGTAGGGTACTTTACTCATTATCAGTTCCTTACTCTCTCTTTCTATGTCTCTCTCTGCCTCTGTCTGTCTCCCTCGCCAGATATTTTCTATTTAGGAACACCTCCATGGTTCCTAACATATGCTGTTGTTTCTGGCAGGATCCACTTTAGCAGTGCACAAGGCTTGAGGTGGAACTTTCTCATAATTGGAAAACAAGAAAATGAAGAGTGCTTATAAAGGCTTGACCACAGTCTCTCTCTCTCTCTCTCTCTCTCTCTCTCTCTCTCTCTCTGTTCATTGAAATGTGGATAAGTGTTTAGTGTCTAACATGCTTGTCTGTGTAGAACAAGTGTTACACGGTGCCTGTTATCTTCAATCCACAACACAAAACAGATTTTTCAAACAGCTCTGTGTTTGTGTGTGCACCATGTGTGAAGGTCCCAATACATCACATGATTTCACTGCACAAAATGCAATGTTCAACTTAGCCAATATGAAAACATTTCTATTATGTTTATTGTGGAAACTAGATTTGCAAAGTGACCCCAAGCAGTTAACCAAGTGATCTAGTAACAGTGTCTTTCTGACAGTCTTCTCAAGTTCCTGAAGCTTTTATTTTGTTTTGGCAATGGTTCATAAGTCTTTATTTTTTAATACAGAACTTTAAAGCCCAGCAGAAACATTTTGCAAAAACCCACAAGTAAACAAAACACACTTTAAATATGTAGCTATTGTTAACAAGCGATTGTAAAGTTGTTTTCATAGTGGAATAGCATTTCAAGCTTTTGTGACTTCAATTCAGTTCAGAAACATTTGTCCCCAAAGGGCAATTGGAATTGAGGCACTTGTTTGATAGCTATACTGTGCTAAATGATGCAGCATGTAGTAGCTTCTAATTAGTGTGCATGTTTGTGGCTGGGGGGAACACTGTTCCTGTTGTTTTAACCCTCCTCAGCCACTGATCATGTGAGAGTTACTAATGACCTTATAAGTGTGTGTGTGTGTGTTAAAAGGTACTGCTCACACAAACTTTTGTGCTGTAGGCCTACAGAGAAACAGTATAATGGAAACATTCGTTTGGGAATGTGGGTTTGCAATGAAAAGGAAAACCCCAGGAAAAGTGAGCGTTAGCTTTTGACTTGTCATTTAGATTAGTAAGAGTGGGTATCACACACTCATACAAACACCCACACAATTGAACGCGCGCACGCACGCGCGCGCGCGCTCACACACTGCACTGCTAAATATAATGGTATTTGTAATGTTAAACTGTGTGTTTGTGTATGGTTACAAAGGAGTGTAAAAGTTGCACACAAGTAGGACTCTCTTGCTCTCACTCACACACAAACACACACAGGTAATAAAATAATATTTCATAATAATAGGGACACATAAGTTAAAGAGAACTACAGACGTGTTTGTGCCAAGGCTGGGTTTTGACCCCAACATGGTTTGTTTAGTGTGTGTGTGTGTGTGTGTGTGTGTGTGTGTGTGTGTGTGTGTGTGTGTACTGTAGCTGAAATAGAATGGTGTCCCGTGTGTGTTTGTATTGTGTTACACAGCAGCAGCTGAGTACCCTTGGGATCTGTCAGAACCTGCATGGACACACACACGTGCGCACACACACACATACACCCAATGGACTATTGCAGGAAGCTGCTCCCAGTTGCTTATTTTGCTCTAGACCTTTAGCTGTGTGTGTGTGTGCGTGTGTAAAAGCACAATCTTCTGTCTTAATGTGTGTGTGTGTATGTGTGTGCACGCGCGTGTGCGCATGTGTGTGTCTGCCTGCCTGCTGCTGTCTCCAAACGCAGAGTAAATATAGGACCAAAAGGCAGAATCATATGGCAAGTGGCAACTGAAAAGGCCACAGGAAATGAGATCACTCCCTCAGCATGTGTAAGGGAAGTGATGTCAGATGACATTGTGTGTGTGTGTGTATAAGACAGACCCATGATGTGTGTACAATAGTTGCCACAGAAACTGTACATGTACTCATGAATAATAATAATTCTGAGACATCACTAGTTCTCTTTCTGTAAAATCAATCAAGCAAAGTGATTACTTACACCGAGCAATGTATCTCTTCTTGATAAAATAATAATGTGTTGTGGTCTGAATCCTAGATGCCACAGTGCCACAAAAGATGGGTCCGTGTGATTCAGCGTAAGTAACGTAGTAACAACCTCATCAACACAATCAATATCGTGTTATGTGTTCCGCTAAAAGTACTTCCTCAAATATAAGGAATTCCACGTCAATTGAAGTTGAAACCTTAAGGGACTGGTTTTAAGGTTCATAGGTGTTTTAGCATGTGCAAACACGCAATAATATAACCATGCAAGATGATTTTCTGAGCCAGTGCAAACTTGCCGCCCTTTAAAGTGGGATTAGGACGGTGTGCAGAATTCTGAGTAAGCACTGGCACCATGTTCTCAGCACGTGGTACTGTTGTTGTACCGAGCCGCCCTACAAATGGAATTACCCTGGCCAAAATGTGAGATATGTCAAATCCTTAGGATATAATGTCACCCTCAAGTCAGCTTCAATTTCACAAACCTTTTATGCACAGTTGTGTTTTAGTATTAGGCTGCTTGTTAGTGTCGTTTTTAGGATTCTTATTCCCCTACATAGCAGTCCAGTCTGTAAGAAATCATGTTGATTTGACAGAATATTTTGAAGAACAACAGCTGGAGGGGCTGTTGTCACTGAGAACCAACCCATGAAATGTGATAAATGAATACAACAGGCTGACTAGCCTGTCAAAATCATAGTACACTCTGTGTGTGCGTGTGTGTGTGTGTGTGTGTGTGTGTGTGTGTGTGTGCGTGCGTGCGCACGTGTACGTACGTGGATTTAGAAGAGGGTAAGTGATACAGGAAATGTCGAGGATGTATCTTTTGTCTTCCATGGCAATCATAAACACACACAATCATGTTTTTAATTCTCAACTTTCGCCCATGCAGACAAGGTGATTGCATGTTTTCAGTCCCGTAGACAGAAGGCGTGTGGCCAGGAGTCAGGACAGTAAAGTAATTACTGTTTACTTTGGACACACACACACACACACACACACCTTAACCGTTAACGGCATTTTACTTGCTTACTCAGCTTGGATCAACATAGTGCAGATGAAGGGAGTGGAAGAAATGCAATGTAGATCCACAAGAGGCAGCCTGAGAAATGGATTGTTGAACCTTCAGTGGAAATAAGGATGAAATATTAAAGAGACATTAAAGAGACTAGTTGTAAGCCTATTCCCGTTTCTTCCTTGCATAGTTTGGTGTTTGGTAAATAATTAACATAAATCAACTTTCACCAAATCACTGCACTTTGTTTGGTAACACAGTTGCATGAATGTGAAAGGGGAAGTTTGGAATATGAAACCAAAATTACAACATTAACATCACAAACATGCTGGGGAAATGATTTGGGGTATTATACATTTGATTGTGGAGTGTCACTTTAAATCCTTTTCTATTTGGTGGACATTATGTAGTTCTTTGTGGCGAAGTGATATATGGAATATAGTCCCAGCGTTTGTATCAGGTAACCTGATGGGATCTGACCTGCTGTATGTACGCTGGCTGATCAGCAGATGGACAGTATGTTTCCTCTAGGATGGTTTTAAGCAGTGGGGGAACGAAACCCTGGGCGGTGCATGCATGCCTATGCTGGTGGTCGGCGTCGATATCAATAGTTAATTAGAAAAATCTAATATGGTGTTTGAGAGTCAAACACTTATAGGTAAAGTCAGCTGTTGTAAGCTAAATGCTAGCTAATTCACTTACAAATTCACCAAATATCTCCTTGCAGTTTGTTAACTTGCTTTTCTCTGTGCTTGCTGAAAAAATAATCGGATGTTTCTACACAATCCTGGCTCCGCAAATAAGAACATAAACAAAGTGGCGAACACCGCTCACAACAACAAAGCCGTAGTACTACGCTTTGCTTCACAATGCATTTCCATGTGTGAGGACTCTGAGGCGCCGCTGAGCGATACTGTTTTGATTTGAGCTCGAAGCTTGCAAGCATTCTTGAGAATGACTGACCCTGCCTTTTATTTCCTGCATTCTGGTGAATTTCAAAGCACCAGTTTGTACCTTTACTGCATGAATTTACAGTAGAGGTATATTATATGCTAAAGGAAAACAAAATAGCCTGCAAGTGACTATAATGCAGTAGGCCTAAAGGCTCTCTGAATTCTGTATTGATTTCTCCTGTAGATCAAGTTATCCCAACTGAGTCAAAACATGCATGATAAGCATGTTTGGAGCAGTAACCTCTTTAAATGGCATCAATGATACATTAATACCGGTCTATTGTGATTCACCAAGCTAACATTAACCTTCCTATAGCATAACATCGAACTATAACATTAGCTGGAAGGATGATGTAAACCAATAGCGTAGTCCCAGTAGGCCTACTTGTCTACAAGCGCAGACAAACAATAATGAACCTAAACGCTGAACCACATGCAGAGCAGTAAACGCACGCAGAGAAGAGATTTGCATTTAATATAACGTTACACTATAAAAGACGATTGACGTGGGAACCAACACCACAAATAACCCATATTCAACAGGTGAAATTAAAGCATTATTAGCTTACTGAATGAAAGTCCAGTGGGAAGCTGGGGTGCGTTCGATTTATTGGTGGTTTCGCCGCCAATGTTTAGGTTAGGCAGAACACGTGTGAGGCGCACCGCCCCTTTGGGCGACGACTGACGACTTAATTAAATATACCTTTTTTCTAGTTCTCCTGTAACATTGCGATCCTCTGCTCTTTGTCACTGGCTGAGAAAAGGCTGTAGGATGCTCGCACTGTGCTCGTTCTTATAATACTGGGCTGTGCAAAGCATTGTCGAGACTCTCGCCACTACAAAATGTGCATAGCGGAAACACTGGTATTAGTTAAGAGCAATACATCACATTAATGCTGATTACCTGCATGCAGAACCTAGATACATTATGGATGGAGAAACTTATTAAAACAGGATTCAGACAGACTAGGCTATTCTATAAGTAACCATGATGGCAACTCATCATCTGGAGGTCCTTTTCTATTCTAAACATATAGTTGAAGACAAAATGGTGAGGTTAGCTGCTAAATGTTGGATTGAATCTGTTACTGTGGTCTCTAGCCCATAGAACGTGTGTGTTTGTGTGTGTGTGTGTGTGTGCGTGCGTGTGTGCGTGCGCGTGCATGTAAAATCCAGGCTGTTATGAAGATCCACATTGTACTGCAGCTGTCTGTGCTTTTACAGAGTTCCTTCAAAGTTCCTAAACACTCCCCAAACCTCACACACACCCCCTAGGCCAGCTCACGGCCCAAATAACAGAGCTAGCTAACCGCGCCGAGCTAATTGTAGCACTGCTCCCCGATGTCTATCTGTGTGTGTGTGTGATATACTGCTCTCTAATCTATGTATTTTAGCTAGCTGTTCCCAGAGAGGCATAGGGAGCAAAGCGGCCCCAACAGGGTAGCTACCCAGGAATAGAACATTCTATCCTGGGTAGAAATGTGAAGACGACTGCATGGCCATCTGGAGTAGGAGAGAGAGGATAGTGTTGTGGTGGAGGGGAAGAGAACATATATAATTTGACTAGTTACTGATTGTTCTTAGATAGATTGATGTAATAAATGTAAAATAATAGCCTCAATTCTAAACGAATCTGCCTTTTTTTCGTTAAAGAAATATATGTTTAAAGGTCTTTAGCATATGTACTGCAGTGCCTCCTGTGGTGACTAGAGGAAATACGTCTAAGCTGCTTGCTTACAGATTCCAATGCGTGCCTATTCCACACCTCAGTGCAGTGACTTTCACTACTCTCTACCCCTCCCATTCCCAGCTCATGTCCTCTCTATCACTATCTTCCCCCTTGTCACTGCCTGTCACCTATCTGTAGTTAAGTTTCAAATGAGCTAGGTGAACACTATAACACTATAGTAATGGAACATACCTTATATGCGTTAACAAAATGGAAAAACATCCACAGAGAATCACATTCATTCATACACACACACACGCACGCGCACACGCACACACACACACAGGCAGCTCTCAACTTCCACAAGTGTGTTTTCAATGCTGTGTACTGTGAACTATAGTGCTGTAGCAGTTGCATGCAGTTGTGGACTAGAGGGTGCTAAAACACAACTTCTCCCCTTCCTCTCCTCTCCTCAGATGGAGGTGTCAGACGAGGAGGTGGAACATGTAGAAGAGGACAGCGATAAGGAGGACCAGGACTTGGACAAGATGTTTGGAGACTGGCTAGGAGAGCTGGACAAACTCACACAGGTGACAAACTCAAGATTTTGTATATTCTTCAGCACAAGCTAGGGTCTGGCTAGTTCTGTGACCTGTGCTTAGTTAAAACAACTAGACAATGGTGTTTTAGTGACACATGCCAAGTGTATTTACAGTACACATCCCTTAATCACATTACAGTATCAAAGGGCTACACAGGCCCATATTTCACATGGAATCAAACCACACCCATCCTCCCACTGGGCGAGGGAAAACAAGAATACTGTGTGGGTTACGGTGTAGACAGTCCTTGCTAAGAGACAAAAATGGGAGCAAGCTAACCATGCCAGGTTGGTTAGGATGCAGTGGGTGCCTCGTGGGAAACAACAATTGGGCAATTCTATATATTTGTTATATAACACCTGTTTTTAAAGCTCCAGTCCTAAATAGTACAATAACTAAGTGGTAGGTAAGCACTTCTGGACCATTGGGAGTGTCTGGTAGCTATAGCTGTAAAATTCACTTTTTTTGCCCTGCTAGCATTGTTTGTTTCTCCTTGTAGAGTCTTGATGACGGTCGCCCAGCTAACCAACCCCAACAGAAAGCTCCTCTCAGACAGGAGACTAACATGGCCAACTTCTCCTACCGCTTCTCCATATACAACATCAATGGTCAGACACACACACACACACATGTCTGTACTTCTGTTTATCTAATGTTTCCATATAATATCATGAAATATGATTCTGTATGTTTACCTGTGTGTAGAGGCACTGAGTCAGGGGGATGGTGTGGATCTAGATGCTCTGATGGCTGACCTGTCTTCTATAGAGCAGGAGCTCTCTTCGGTCACCAAACATGCGCACGCTGTTAGCCATGCCAAGGTATGTACTAACTGATCATCTAACTCGTATTGTAGAACCTTGTATTGCACATTTGCACAAGTGGCGGCTATGTGAATAAGGTTTGATTGGATTTGAACTAACACACACACACGCACATGTACACACGTCAACACAGCCACACATATATTCCACATTTCCCACACATTAATTATTAACCAATAATGCTAATTGATAATAGTGAAGATGCCTGAAAGCTTGTACAAAAAACATCAGTGTCCAAAAACTGTAAAATACCACAAGTAAATGTGTGTAATGAAAGACTTGTACTTGAAATTCACACACACTCTCTCTCTCTCTCTGTCTCTCTGTCTCTCTGTCTCTCTGTCTCTCTCTCTTTTTTGTCTCTCTCAGGTTCACCAGAAGCCACCAGCAGGCCGCAGTAGCAGGCATCAGTCAGCAGGGGGCAGTAGCAATCACAGTGGGAGCTCACTTAGGGCTGCTGGGTATCATGGTAGAACACAGCTTGCTTCCAACTTCAGCTTGGATGATATTACTGCCCAGATGGAGAAGGTGTGTCTACTTAATTATTATTATTATTATTATTATTATTATTATTATTATTATAATCAAGTCTTTATGATAAAATATTAACAATGGAGACAGAAAGAGATAATGTACCATTTAACCTTATATAATCATTGTTTAAATACTTTCTGTATATTTGTTTTTAGTATGATAATTAATGTTCATTTTATTTGATAGCTAGAAATGTAAAGAAATGCATATAGTGCAGTATAATGCTTTGGTAGCCTGAATGGCTTGGTTTACTATATTTCTACCTACAGTAGTACTACATGTAAGACGAGTAGTACTACTAAAAAAGAGAGTAAAAAGAGTTTAAGTTTTAGAAATAAATAAAAACAGAAAATTGGTGGCATAACACAAAAATACAAACACATCTTGCCTTCTAAACGGGATAGCTTTGCTATTGTATTATATTAAAAAAGTTATATTCATATTACATCAAATATAAATATATATTTGAGGCTAGCTTTCTCCAACCTGGTGTATAGAACCCAACCAACAACAACTTCTAAATACTAGATGCACAGTGAAACCCCTTACAGAATAAAATAAATTAATGGAACATATTGACTATCTTCTAGATATGTCACTAAATGTTTCCCCTGTCTTTCCAGGCATCTGTCAGTATGGACGAGGCAGCTCGACAGAGCTCGTCTCACTCTCTTGGCTCCGCCTCTTCCTCCTATTCGTCAGCCACCATGCGACATCCCGTCTCCGCTCACCGCCAACACCGTCGTACGGGTTCAGTAGGGACGGTCAGCGAACACGATGTAAATAAACTACTAATAGTATTTAGTTATTATTTATATTTAATTAGTTATTAGTAATTAATAGTAAGTAGTGTTGTATACATGCAGAGTCGGACGTCTTGTCACTGTAATAAGCGCCTTTGTTTTGTTCCACTTCAGGCGCGCTCGATTGTCCACTCCTCGCGGTCCTCTGTGACATCAGCCTCTGGAGTCTCTGTTAACTCCGCCTCTTCCATGGACTCATTGGACAGTGTTCTGCGCTCCGCCGATTCAGACAGCCTGCAGTCCTCAGCCACACCCCCGCCGGAAATAACCAATCAGGGACAGGTTAGCACAGAGGTACTCCTCACTGGAATGAATGTATTGCTTTTGTTCAACCTCACTTACCCTCAACTAGGCATTAATAATAGAATATGGATACAGACTCATGTACTTCTTTGAACATCGTCAATCAGGTTCCATAAGAGTAGATGTTGTAATGGGCAGCTTCCAGAGTTCATAAGTAGAAGCCAGTGGTTGTCGTGGATACGCACCCTTCTTAATAAAGAAGCTTTTCAGTCTTGATTACTGTGGCCTTGAAAGTATGATCATACCCACTAGGCATGTTCCTAACGACTAGTTGACTAGACTAGTCGACTAGCCTAGTGAGACCAAACACTCAGAAAACCGTCCAAATTGATCACAATCAGACTTAACATTGTCAGTGTGTGTACATGTTGCAGGTCTGTTTTGTCTCAATGGGTGGAGACAACTCTTTAGCTTTCTCTCTCCAACAGTCTCCTCTCCTCATTTAAAAAAATGATAATTTAGAGGCTGCTTCAACTTCAGAAGATGAACAGATATAGATAGATATATACTTTATTGTCCTCTTGAGGACATTTGTTTTTGGTTCTTCAAGCCAGATACAATTAGACACAACAGTATGCAAAATATTACAGAAATAAATAAATGTATACTATAATACAGTTACAGTAGCATACAACAGTTATTCACAGGCAATGGGATGAGAGCATTATGAAAAACAAAGGTGAATAACAGTCAGGAACCTGATGGAAATGTGAATGTTTTTATTTTTAACAATATTACATTTGGTTGTACTGTATGGTTAAATGGAAAGCAGAGAGGTTCTGAATATTGCTCGTTGACTCCATTGAATCCATATTAGTTTGGCTAGCGGTAGGTAGCCTACTTGCATCCGCTTGTGTTCACACACAGAGAACTGAGCATGTGACTTAGTATCTCCTCTCACTGGATAATGCACGCCACTGCGCTGCAAATTTCAATTGTTAGTTGTCTTCTGTGTTGCTAGTGGCAACATCAAAGTTTTGCCACTCTGAGAGTTGTACAGTCTAGTACCAGGGGTCACCTTCACATCAGTCCTTCCAGCTATCAGCTAAACATGTTAGCCCAGAGCTGTAATCTATAGCATCTACTAGTTCTATAACACAAGATCTCAAATACAATGTCCTGGAGCTACAGTACAATCAATATACAAAATCACAGTGCTTGTACTATCTGAGCTTTGAGACATGAATCATGCATGTAATAAATAATGTACTAATCTGTCTGGTGTTTTGGCCTGGAAGAAACTCTCGCTGTGTGTGTGTGTGTGTGTGTGTGTGTGTGTGTGTGATCGTGCGTGCATTTACCCTTAAGACTTTTAGCTCTTTGCATCTCTAAAAGCTTTTTATCCAGATGATCAAATCAATGCCCCAGCCCTGTTCAGTACAACCACTGCCTTCTACTAGGGGACCACTACCGGTTGTACATTTCCACTGGTGGACACTGGGGTCTGCCCAGTATAACCACAGTCTTCAATGGTTCCTTCACATAGAGATGATGCTGTTGGGAAGTGATGTTTCATGGTTCAATGTGTCTATGCTTCAGGCCACGCCCCTCTACTAAACGCCACGTCCAAACAAATCAAGTCACGCTTCCTGCTCTATTCTTCCATTCTCTGTCTCTCGTACTTCTTTCCTTTTTTCCTTTCTCTCTCTCTCTCTCTTGCTCTCTCTCTCACCCTCTCCCACTCCTCCCCCCCTCTCTCCCCCCCGATCTCTCTCTCTCTCTCTCTCTCTCTCTCTCTCTCTCTCTCTCTCTCTGTGTGTAGCACTCCTATCTAGACAGGGAGACGTCTCTCATTCTCAGAAACATGGCTGGAAAACCGTCCTACCTGCTGACAAAGGTGACTCCTCTTGCTCCCGTATTAGCCCCGCCCCCCTCCACGTCCTCTGCTACGCATCGCCGCATGTCCGTCACGCCTTGTATTCTAACAGCCCCTACCGTGCAGAGCCAATGAGCTGGTCCTCTCCCTGGTGATGTCACGGCTATCCAAATACGTGTGCTCTCTTTCCACCTGATAGGCTCTTTGTCTTACTCAATTCAGATGCATTGATGAAAGCTTTATTGCCATGATATAGTGTCATTTTTGTCTCCCGGCCTGTGGATGTAAAGCATGTATTTTATTTTTTATGCCTCTTCCCGTCGTCATAGCTTTGTTCAGTCTGGGATTTGTAGTTCTGTGTTTGAAAGAGTCACATTGGTTTTGGTCCAGCAGTTTGAACTCCCAAACACTCCACCATGGCACACAAACCCTGGACCAAACCCTGACACACAAACGCACTGGAAGCATCACACAGGCATTATTCCTGGCTTTATTCACTGCATTCTCCTTTCTTTGGTTCTCCGGCTGTAGAGGCAAACCATATCTGTGCCTTAGCTTTTAACTCAACTTTTGTTTCTCGTTTCTTCTTCTTTGTCTGTAGGTAGGATTTGAGAGGTGCAACTGTCATATAGTATCCTTCTGTACACACTGTGCATTCATGTTGTTGAATAGTTTTTGGGCCAAAAAATCTAAATAAATGTATATGAAGAAAGTGGCAGATAATCTGATTTTACACTCTGACAGATGGCATTGCTACGAAATTGCACTAAATGTATAGCTCTAAAATCCTACCTACATCCCGTTTTTTAACATAGAACTGCCAAAAACACTATCTCTCTGAAAACATAGGGAATGGCCTCCAGTGTGTTTCTGAAGTTTGTGAATGTGGAGATTGTCATGTCAGCTGTCTTGCCTCCTTACCCAGCATGCAACAGTTTAAATAATTTTTGCTATATTTATCTGTAAGAAATCTGTGTGACCGCTATTGTTGGGATCATGTGAATAAACAAGCAATCACGCAGCAGGTTTGTTGGGGGCAAAGACAGGTAAGTGGTATTGGCTAAGCTCTGTGTCTCGTTACCAGTGAATACAGCCGTCATTATTGTGATAATGGGAATGTCTGTTTTGATGTTATGCAGCCTGAAACAACCTTCTGGTTGGTTTCAGTGGGTGTAGGATATCATTTGTTTATCGTCCGCTCACATGAAATACCTTCTTAGCACAGTGCTGCTCTGATTTAAGAGTGGACATTGTCACTTTGATAGCAGTGTCTATATTCTCTGTAGATGTCATCTGTGTTCTAGAAAATAAAGAAATCTGTTCTAGCACTTCATATCATCAGTCTAACCATAGACCAAAGGTGTTCAACAGGGGGTCCGGGACCCCTAGGGGGTTCTCACAGGTACTGCAGGGGGTCCTCTAATTATGTGAGCAGTGAGCAAAAAGGCACTGGATTTGGGGAATCGACTCATAACTCGGCTTCAACTGTGCAAGGTCCTGATGACAGCCGACCAAATATCTGACATGGTCAGGAATTAATCGGGTCGTATGTCGGAAGGTCGGGAACTGTTAATCACTCCTAGCAACTGCTCGCAACCCCCTGTACACTGCACGGCAATCGATGCCCGACAAGCCAAATTTCTTCCCGACTCCTAATGACTCATGCGGCTCAGAGATCGGGCCAAAAGCGGGTGCGAAGTCGTACAGTGTATGCCCAGCTTTAGTTAGTGGCCTACTTTTCTACATTATTGTTGGCCTGGCAACAAAATATGTTACACTATATATGATAGGGGGTCCCTGTGCCGTGTTTCTATCAGCCAAAAAACCTCTGCCATAGACTATAAATGGACAAACCCTCTGTGATGTCAGCCATAGCTTTGCCAGAAAGCCAGAGCTTTCTGTCTGACTACCAAACTCTGCTTGTAACGACCCCCTATCCATTATAATGGGATACATGTATGGCTAATATATTTAGAACTGAACAAGTTCACCCCTTGTGCAGTTGTCTTGAATGGGGAATCTATCCATAGAGACAAAAAACAATGTTTGAATATTGCTTTCAACATGTTTATTTTAACTGTGAAGTCTGCCATTTTAATATTGCCGTCTATGGGAATTGACTCCCCTTTGCAGCCAGCCTCAATTGGCCATTCAACGAACTGCAGGTTTTGTTGGCACTTCCGTGTTGTACAGTATTAATTTCTCAGCACCGGAGGTTCCCGCTTGCCTTAAAATAAACCCACAAAAAAGGTTGCTGATTGGCTTGATTGCTTTTCTAACCTTGAAAAGCCAATGATTGGGCAATGCCAGACTGCTGAAATGCTTGACCAATAAATTAACAAATAATAAACAAATAATTTACTCCTTGCTGGATTAATAATGTGCTTTAGAGACTCAGAGCCTCTTTAATGGCACTGCTAAATCTCTAGGCTTCTTACTGGCTAAATCAAGATTTATTTTTGTGACCATATGGTTACCGTAGTAGGCCTCATTTGAATTGGATGGCCTCTGCCGTGATCTGATTGGATGCAGAAGAAGATGAAGCTGTTTTATTGGAAGGAAAACCTGCTAGATAAGAAGTGATAATCCCCTTGGATTGGAGAGAAGTTATTTTCGTGACAACACACTACCATACAGTAGCAGGTGTTTCTGTCATTTGACTTAAACTGTAACTCTTAACTTCATATTTGACTTGTAACTGGTAAAGGCAGGGCCAGCCCATGCTACAGGCAAGCTAGGCGCTCACCTAGGGCCCCCGAATATCAAAATGCCCCCAAAATATATATATTACATAGTCATGTGTTTGATAATTTGCGCT
The DNA here is from genome assembly GCA_025399935.1 of Amblyopsis rosae. Classification (NCBI taxonomy): domain Eukaryota; kingdom Metazoa; phylum Chordata; class Actinopteri; order Percopsiformes; family Amblyopsidae; genus Amblyopsis; species Amblyopsis rosae. Next base: position 8,018 of record JAODTR010013393.1, on the reverse strand, counting down.
GCATGCTTCGCCCGCATATTCGGCGGCAGCGGTAACGTAGAACATCTGGCTGCAGTAGCTTCTGTTGTATTTACGGTATGACTTACTGTAGCTAGTTAATTATTATAAATACATTTAATATTTATATGTTGCCATTTAGTATACTGTATCCTGTGTTTAGGCCTACAGTTTATGCAGAGCTGACTGGTGGTAGCATTGCGGATATGATTATTGAGAATTCTAGGCAAACCAGTGTTCTTCTCAATGTTCAATATTTAATAGGTCATACACCAGTTATCATAGGTAAACAGCATTCTGTTAGAATAATGACTTGGCTATGTCATTAGGCTGTTATACATTTCAAATCAAACATTACCTAATAACATACAATCCTCAAAAAATATTAGCAAAAAGCCTAAACATCTGCAAAGTGCAAACATAGATTATCTAAGAGATGTAAAATAATAGTTTATATAACACATGGATGGCTCAGATGGAGGAGAGGAGCCAACACATCCTACTATATCCTACTATTTATGGAGCCAGGTCTGTAGTACCAGATTATTTTTTCAACATGCACAGATAACAGTAAGATAGCGAAATCAAGGAGATATTTGTTGAATTTGACAAGGAAGTGTATTATTCTTAGCTTGCAATAGCTGACTATACCTTTAACCTCATATTGCAGCACTCACAGGATTAGTGCATTCTACATGGGGAATAGAACCCTCAACCCCCCAGTGTTCCAGTGTTAGTGCCATGGCCAACAGTACCCACTGACGTACATAAAGACTGGACACATTTTGACACCTATTTTTACTGTTGTCTTTCAGACTCGCTAGACCAAACTATTACTGTAACTAGCACACACAATGCTTACAGTATACTCTACTGTATTATAAATTACTGCATTATGACAAAACATTCTGCTCAGGTGCACCTTTTACGTACATTTTCTTCTTTATTAATTCCCTGTCCCAGATTAGAGGGGCTAGGTTTTATACCTGCAGTCCTATATCAGATCTCCATTAGCCTCTGTTGGGTTCTGCAATCCTGCAGCAGTTAGTATGGAGGCATAATTATCTGTGTTATCTGGCATGTGCACAAGTCATTAGAGGCTACAGATGTATGGACATAGCATCCTATCTGTATTCTATCTGTGTCAGTGTTACATTGGCTCAGCAGTAAGTACACGCACATGCGCTGGCCCAGTTGTGCTCTAGCTCCTCCAGTGTGCAGCGGCAGCACTGTATGAAGGCTCAGGAGAGACACATGATCAAACATAAAAGGGATTCAGTGTTTCTGCGGCTGTCTGTAGCTAATTTTAGCTTAGCTTTAGGTTATATCTCTATAATGTAGGTCAGAGGAGTGCACGTGTATGTGTGTGAGGTGTAGAAAAGTGATGTGAATGTTAATCATGCTAGTGCCAAGTGTATACCTACAGGTAGATACCCTAAATATGGAGTGGAATGTCATGTTAGTGTTGCCTCATTCTGCATATAGATTTTAAACGGTAGCTGTAATTTTCTTAAACCATAGTAACCAAGAAAGTGTGTTATACAAAAAAGAGCCAAGTGTTATTGAAATATGATACATTAAAAATGTTTGAAGACAAAAGAGGGTTTTGTGGCTTATCCATATTTACTCTCACATCACTCTAGTCCCACTAATCTCCAGAAAGATATATGCTAATGTTAGCATGCTAATGCTAACCATAGGCTCTTCATTATGATGCAGTAAACAGGCTTACATCATTCTCTGCTGTTATTGTTAAGGCAGTCTTCACAATAAATGGATCTGTAGAGAGTGTGCGTGTGTCGTTTTGGCTGTGCGATGTGAGGGTTGACAGTTTATCTGTGTTGATAAATAGATTGTCTCATAATCTGTCTTTTTTTTTGCTTGCTTAAAAATTGACCCCTTGGTTTAGAATGTGTGTGTGTGTGTGTGTTTGGGTTACTTGGGTATATGCTCATTGGCTAGTGGAGTATCCCGCCTTAAGGCAAACACACGCACACCTACAGACACACACACACACACACACACACAAGAACTTAAAATTGACTGTATACAACTGACAGAGACTCTCTGAAATATGCCTGGAAAGACTGGCATGGTAGAGAGAGAGAGAGCTTGGGATAAAAAGATCAGGGATTCTGTATGCGTGTTGGCACAGAAGCCAAACCCCTCCTCCCACCCCTCCTCCTCTCCCTTCCTCTCTCCGTCTCGCTCTTTCTCCCTATCATCCCTCACTCATCCCAAAACGCACTTTCTGTGTGTCTGTCCGGAAAGCTGTGGAATCTCTTTACCCTCCTGTCGTTTAGGGAGCCAGCCAGGCTGACAATGATCTCTCATGCTCCATCTGTCTGTCCGTTTGTCCTTCAGATGGACTGATCTGCGTTCCGGTTTTGACCCGGATGCTTTGTGTCTCTTGCTGTGGAATTCAGGTGGACAGATAAACCCGTCCAGAAGGCTTCTTGGAAACCCCTCTTTTTATAGACGATAGCTGCTGTTGCCATTCGTGGACATTTTGGAGATCAGATGCACTGTTCAACTATAGGAATTCTCTTTGAAACAGGACAGACTCTTGGCGTAACTGCTCATAGTGTGCTTGTTTGTGCTATTGTGGGAATGTTAAGTGCATGTGCATTACTGTGTTTGACTAATCTACCATCTGAGACAATAGCTTTCAACATGTAGCATTCAAATACTAATCCAGAGCAAGAGAGAATCCATCTTTAAATGGAATTATACTGGATTGAGAGAGATGTGTTAGCCAGGCTTTTCTGATGAATTGTTTCGGGATTTGAATCCATTCCCGGACAGCCTGACACTTGTTTGTTTGGAATATCTCTTTTGAATAATCGTCGCTTTGAATACTCTGTTGAAAGAACGGCCATTTTGTTTTGGGAAACGATTCAGTATTTCACGTGTGCTATCTTGCTGACTCTTTTGAAGTAGGCAATGTTACATGCAAGTCATTTTTAAGGACTACATTTGTAGTCACTGTTACCCGGACACAGAGTTACTGCCTTACTAGAATTAGTGAAGATGAACGCTTGCTGGAAAAACCAGGTATGTGTGTTCAGAGGTTGAGGAAACTGAACACAACCCGCCCAGGCACATTATGACAATGCCTTAAGTGTTTGTGTGTGTGTGTGTGTGTGTGTGTTTGTGTGCAGGAGGAACAAGCTGCCAAAGAAAAGGCAGATAAAATAAGAGTGGCTCTGGAGAAGATCAAAGAAGCCCAGGTTAAAAAGGTAAGACAGAGAGCACACACACACAGCACTCACCATAATGGCCAAACCATCTCAAATGAAACCCGATATACTATATTTTCAAAATTTCTGAGAGCAAGAGCGAAAGAGAGACAAAGAGATTGTGTCAGTACCACATCAAAACAGCAATAATCCAGCTGCCATTACAGGGAAATTCTGTGTGTGTGTGTGTGTGTGCGCGCCCGTGGGTGCGTGCGCAAGCCTGGTGTTGAACAGCTATGCTAACTCCTTCAGCACTTAAGATGTGGCTGTACCAGGAAGATTCCCAGAAATGCATTTCCTCTCTAATGCTGCTGTGATGATTTGAGAACCATCTGTCATGCCAGTGGACGTTTATCCTGTAGGGCTGTGTATTGGAATTCTCTCTCTTAGTTCAATACAATCTAGTATAATTCAATTTAAAGATTATATATTATATTCTCTCTCTCTCTCTCTCTCTCTCTCTCTCTCTCTCTCTCTAGCTGGTGATCCGAGTCCATCTGTCAGATGAAAGCTCCAAGACCATGATGGTGGACGAGCGTCAGACTGTCAGACAGGTGTCTGTCTTACAACACAGCTCATTTCACCGTAGCCCACTCGCTGACATACTTGACTCAAAACTATAATTGGGTTATGAATTACAAACCCCGCAAAGTTTGGTGGAAGGATTTGAATCCCCTGGTCATTTCTGTTATACTGTACCAGAATAATAAGAGAGACACATTCTCTGGTTCTTGATGTATTCAGGGCAGGGAGGAGTGAGATATGCATACACTGTGAGGAATAGAGCGCAACAGTGTACTGGAAGTAAATGTCTCATTCATTTTCTCCATATGTTTTTTTTTTTATATCCTTATATAAAGAGTTTTAAGCTTGCAACCAAGCCAACAAGCATTCTGATAGTGTGAGCTCCATTTTGCGCTTCAAATCGAGAGCTAGCTGTTGCCATGGAAATGTTTTAAACCCAGCGAAAGTCATGTCTGCTAGTGAGTTACTACTGCTTGTACCGAAATGTATAATCGTTGATGTTAAAAGTATTTAAAAAAAACATGACAACTATTTTAATGGTTTAATATCAACAAAAAGATTATAAAAAACAAGGAAGAATATGCCTCTTCTGGGATTTGCAATGGTTTATGGCAGGGCTATTCAATTACATATTCAAGTGGGCCAGATTTTAACAAGAAAAACTAGGTGGGCCACATATTTCCAGTTTGCAATGTGGAATCTTTATCCTCACTAACAGGAGATACTGGAGATATGTGCACTCATGTATGGACTAGTCACTCACTACATTACATTTACAAACAGGCTATGTCATGATGTCTTGGCTGTATAACAGTTAAGACTCCCTAATTTACAGTAATATATTGACGTGATTAGTATTGTGTTTATGCAGTACGTTGAACTAATGTATAGTGGTAATGGGTGTCATCCCCTCGTGGACCCCACGGGGGCAGATGGTGGGCCGCATTTATCCCACGGGCCACTAATTGAATAGGCCTGGTTTATGGGTTGTGTAGTTCCTTCATTCTTAAAATAGTTAATATACAGTGTTTGTACGATTTTTGCTCCAAATCAAATTGTTAATGGTCACGATTATTCTCTTCCCTGGTTGGCTTATAAACTCTTTATATACGGATTTTACAAAAAAAGTAAATGGTGAAAATGAATGGGAAATGAACATCCAGCACCAAAGCGGCAAAAAAAGTGGATGTTTACTGTTACGCTCTATGGGAACCTCTGTTAGACTGATTTGGGTAGGTAACACAATGGATAATGTGTCCTGGCTAAAGTATCATAAAGTGAGAGGGTCTCTAATAATCTCCAGTAAACAACACAGGCACACATCCCAAGTGTATAACTATGGGGTGTGCACCATGTGTGGTATGATATAACACAAAGGAATATATCATGTCAACATACATTACTTCAATGTAATAGCAATACTAATAACTGTGATTTATTAACATGCCAATTTCATGTGTGAAATATTATCACACTAAAATGCTTAACTAAACGATACAGAAATCATAATAATATTGCTATTGCATTTGCGTTACAAGGCCATCACACATGTAACTCACTCCTCTGAGTTGCAACAGCAGTAGTAAATGCTATGAAATTAGCACATACAGTAGACTTAGATTTAGACACAGATACATGTGGCAGCTTGTGCTTCCAAATGGCTTTGCTCAGTGGTGCAGTGTTGCACGAGAACCAGTGGTTATGGCTTGCACCCTATTGGAAGTGGGTTCTGCTTGGTAAGGCACAGTACCACCACAAGGCTAGAAAATACTAAGGATAGCTCTATGTATCTATTAATTTGACGTTCTTTGAACTAATCAATCTACAGACGAACCAAGGGCATATTACAAGGCCACATGTGAGTTACGTGTGGCACCTGACTAAAAATAGTACAGTAGTATAATTGAGTTGTTGTTGTTTCTGTTGTTTCTGTTGGATGCAGTTCCACCAGTTGCCACTGAACATGGCTGCTCTAAGCATGGAGTTAAACCTGCCCCTAAATTAGCAGACTCATTCAGTGTAGCATGTATAAAACTTCTAAGAGATACAAGTCTAAATATAAAAGCTGTTGAAGTAACATGAACTGAATTATATACTTAAATTGCATTTGCACACGTGTACAAAAAGGGTGGGGGAAAAGACTGCCTGTTTGTATAACTGGCAACAGATACGGCAGTGTATCATGACTATCGACTTGTGTAGTAGGTATTTGTGTGTAATGATGACTGCATGTGTGTAGGTCTTGGACAGTCTACTGGATAAGTCACACTGTGGCTACAGCTCAGACTGGTCTCTGGTGGAAACCATTAACGAACTGCAGATGGGTATGAGCACACTCAAACACACACCCAGGGACACGCACGTACTTCCACATAGTCATAACACACGTACACATGTACTGTACATGTCACACATTCGTTAACACCGGAAGTGTCCTAAATAGAAATCAATCGCTCTGCTGCATTAATGATGGCAATTGCATGCACGCACACGCATGCATGCACACACACACAGCCATACAGCCTCTGGGGCTGCCAGTATTTAATATTACAGCCTTAATGTCTGACAGTCTCTCTCTCTCACACACACACACACGTTATGTAGGTCCTGAACAGTGATGCGTGTAATCTGACCCACATCCTACTGTACATCTACAGGGCTGAGAGAGAGAGAGAGAGAGAGAGAGAATGTATATGTGTTGTTTAATAATTATTGTTAATGATCTACAAACAGTGTGCAGATGGTTATTGACCCTGTTGTGTGCAGAACGTATCTTTGAGGATCACGAAAACTTGGTGGAGAATCTGTTGAACTGGACCCGAGACAGCCAAAACCGCCTGATGTTTATAGAACGAATGGAGAAATATGCCCTGTTTAAAAACCCCCAGGTAGACGCACACACACATTTTCCACTGAGCATAGATTAATTATAGCACCAGAGGAGATATGCCGGTGATGATGTGTACAATAACAGTATAATGTTAGCAGTGGGAAATAAGGAATAAGGCAACATGCACAACACATTCACATACTGTCTGTCTGTGCCTGTCTGTGTAGAACTATTTGTTAGGCCGGAAGGAGACATGCGAGATGGGAGAGAGAAATAAAGAGGCCCTTCTGGAGGTAATATCATTCTACTGTTGTTGTTGTTATTATCCTACAACAGAACAAATACAACATGTGTGTATTTGCAGGCAGTGACTCCATATTGCAGACTGCTCTGTAGAATTACAGTGTGGTTAGATGCAGATGTTAAGCTCTCTCTCTCTCTCTCGCCCCCCACAGGAATGTTTTTGTGGTAGCTCTGTCTCCGTACCAGAGATGGAGGGTGTGTTGTGGTTGAAGGAGGATGGTAAGAAGTCCTGGAAGAAGAGATACTTCCTGCTACGTGCTTCCGGACTCTACTATCTTCCCAAGGGCAAAGCCAAGGTCATTGTGTGTATGTGTGTGTGTTAGCAGACATTAGAATATCAATGTACTAGGTTGAATAAGTGGATAGAGGTCAATAGGATAGGAGATTATTATAGTTTTGCCAGTTAGATATGGCAGCTGGGTACAGTCTGGTAAATATTTAGCTAAGGGACATCAGGTGTTTAATGACATCATTTCCTTCACAACATCATTTAGGCCTAATTAGGAACAGCTGGTTAGTGACATCACTGCAAATGCTGCAAATCATCTGGTGTCTGGATTACAACACCACATATGCGAGATTCAGCTCCAACTGTATACTAGCATCTTGATGCTAACCTGAAACACTGCCTCGCTCTGTGTGTGTGTGTGTGGGTATATGTAGGCCTCCAGAGACTTGGTGTGTTTTCTGCAGTTGGACCATGTGAACGTTTATTACGGCCAAGACTACAGGAGCAAATACAAAGCTCCCACTGACTACTGTCTGGTGCTCAAGGTAACAGCCTTCCTCTAGACGTGCACATGCACAACATGCGCGCATACATACACAAAAACACACACCACACACAGTAATGTATAAATTATGTCAGGGTTGAGGAGTGGCTGTAGCAGAGGACCAGTTCTTTCAGTGCTAGATTACTACTGTCTGGCTGCTAGGATTTACAAGCACACAGCGACACCTGTTGGTCTGTACAAATAAATAATAATAGCAGTAATGGTAATTTAACTTACTTTCCAGATAACATACATTTGTATTTTTAGAGAGATTATCATTATTGCGAATTAATATAAAATCAATTACCTAATAAATACAAACAGAATTTATATATTATATATATATATATA
>JAODTR010013354.1:0-23728 GCA_025399935.1 Amblyopsis rosae | reverse complement strand
GTACCCCCCCCCCCCCCCCCCTCTCTGAGCAGGTATGAAGCTGTGCGACGGGGACGAGGAGAACAGCTTGCTCTCGCTGAGTCAGTCTCAAGATGACATCAGACCTCCAGACCCTTTGCGTGTGGACTGGCCCAAGGTACCGATGCCGTCTGTTAGGTTTTCCACTGGCCATGGAATATCAGGGGTCTTTTCCAGAGAGTCAGGACACAAAAGACACACACAGTATTGGCATATGAGCCAGTTTTGGTCAGTCTTGTCAAATTGTGGAATATCCGTGGATTTAGTTTGCAGCGTGTTTTTAAAAAAAAAAAAAAAAAAGCTTGTTGACATTTATGAAAATGTTACTGGATGTCGTATTACATTTTGAGATGTCTCAACAAATCCCGAGAGTATTATTCTGAATGTGTACATGACAAGTTCATTGCCATGCTGGTTGTCCCTTTAACAGAGATGCTGTTCTGTTGGAGTTTTATTTTTTGTCAGTGAAAGTCTGGGGATTTGACTCTGGGGCAGCAGTAGGCAGAGCGGGGTGGCGCGTGTGTTGCTAGTTCGAACCCGAGTGTCGGAAGTGTCCCTGAGCAAGGCACCTAACCCTAAGTGACCCCTGTGGTCAGGAGTCTCCTTGCATGGCTGACATTAATGGCTGAAAGCGTTGTGCACGATTGCTTGACGGTTAGAAAAGCGGTGTATTAAACATGTTCCATTACTAGAGTGGGGAACCCTGAGGTGCATTCAGAATTGGCGAACATTTGTGGCGAACGCGTTCGCTTTGAACCTGAAATGTATACGATTTGTGTAAACACATAAAAATGATTAGATTTAAACAGACTTCATCCAGAGTGGGTGTGTGTTGACGCCTAACACCGCTCTGTGTCCCAGGATCGGGTGCTGATCAACCGACTGGACAGCCTGTGCACGCTGGTGCTGAGCGGCCAGTGGCCGTCGGGGCGACGCTACATGTCCGACGCTCAGCAGCTCGCCCCGGGCTCCGAGGAGCCGGGGGTCGGGGACGAGTTAAACTACACGCGCATCATTCGCAAGCCCAACAGCGTCCCGGGAGGCACGGCCACCGCCGAGGGAGAGGACGGAGAGTTCACCGTCAAGCTGCTCAAGGTGTGTGCTCACTGAAACTAGGAATCGAAAATTACTTCTGTTATACTTCTTAATTATATTTGAGCGTTTTTAATAGTGTTTTAATAAAAAAAGAGTATTCGAATACTCGTTTGGAAATACCAGCAAGTGAAACCTGTAAAATGGTATTCAGGACAGCCCTAAGCACTACGCTTTGCTTCACAATGCATTTTTATGTGTTGGTATGGTCTTATTTTGAGCTCTAAGTTAGCAAGCGTTCTTGAGAATGACTACCTTAAGGACTTCAGTCAGGAATCCACAATGAAATTAAGGGCAGCTCTTTCTGACTCATTTAAATGAATTACAACCGGTCTAATCCAAAATCATGTTACAATATGGTACCTTCACAAGCATTTGGGAATTTGAATTCAGTGCTAGGAACAAATCGCATACCTGTTCAAAACTTGAGCTATATGTTTTTCTTCCGTTAAATTTTTATATGCCGGCTTTATGCATATTTATTTTAGAAATAAAATGCGATTGTTATCCCAATTATTTAGGTAAAGTGTTTTAATTAATCGCAATTATTTATTTTTATCGACTGACAGCCCTAAATTAAATAGACAATAAGTAATACCTATTCCCAGATTAACCTGGGCAATGGAGCAGTAGGCAAAAAAAAATCTGTTGGTGTTGACATCCAAACAAAATTGCGGCAGGAGGTGCAAGCTGTCATATCTGGTTCATCACGGCTACATTAGAGCCTCCCCTCTCTTTCTCCCTCTTGCCAGGAGGAGGGCTTGAAGCTGACCTTCTCCAAGCAGGCTCTGATGCCCAACGGTTCAGGGGGCGAGAGTAGCAGCCGCAAGAGGCGTAAGGACCAAGAGGTACGTGTGTCTGGTTTACAGCCGCTCCTCTATGGACGTGGTTCTCATGGTGGGGGTCCTGAGACACAGAGAGGGGGGGCATGAGATGATGAATATAATGGCTGGTAGATGCTTCTACCACCTCTGGGGATAGTGTGGATCTCTGGGCTTTGGGGGTTACGAGCTGCAATGTTTGGGAACCCCTGCTCTATAGCGCAGGCGCCCGCCGATATAACACACGCGCCCACCACACAGTCCATTTCACCGTCCGTCTCGCTCTCTCTCAGCTGTTGGAGCCGGAGGGACTGGGCCATGACCCGATGGAGCGCACCCCTCGTCGCCGGGACCCGCCCACCTGGCTGAAGGAGAACCCGGACTATGAAGTGGAGGGAGACATGCTGGAGGTGAATGCAGAGCGCTGCTGGATGTGTCTAAATGGACTGCTTTTATATGGCGCTTTTTTTTTTTTTTTAACAGTGTTTTGCCTCACATTCACACACACACATTTATACACCGATGGTGATTGCTGCCATGCAAGGTGCGACCAACCACCGGGAGCAATTAGGGGTTGGGGGGTTAGGCATCTTGCTCAAGGAGGCTTACAGGTAGGACAACACCGGGGTTGGAACCCACAACCATCTGGCTGGGAGCCCAACACCCAGACCACTAGACCATCCTGCCCCCCCACAAGTCCACTACATGCCGCACGATTGTGCGTTGCCATTCTCTTCCTCATGCCGCCATTGTTTTTTTTTTTTTGTTGTTTTTTTTTACCTGCCCAGCTTCTGGTGAACAGGAGCAAGAGGAAGAGGAGGAGGAAGAGGTCAGACAAGGCACTGACGGGCAGCGAAAAGGTCAAGCTGATTCACATGAGGACAGGCAAAAAGGTGAGAAGACAAAAGCCTCTTCCTTCCCAAGCTGTTTCCAAACTTTATAAGCCACACGCCCCATTGTGGTTCCGTTTGACACTCACTTTTTTTATTTTTTTATATTATATATCATTTAAAAATTTCTAAGCATTAAAATAATCCTAACAACCATGACCAGTCATTGGATATCATGAAAATGGTAAGTATTTTCCAGACATGAAAAGTTAAAAGGATTTGATCATTATTTATGAATTACACTGGTCAACATTGAAATCGTTACTGACTTAAAAAGGCCCTAATCTGTAGTATCTTGGTGTGCTGAACACGAATATAACCATGCAACATTTTTTATTGGCTCTCATTTTGAAGATATTTCATATAGTTCATTGTCTATGTTTCACAGTGTATGTTTTAGATATTAGTATATTATATTTTAATTTGGGAAGCATTCTGAATGACGAGTGTCCATGTAAACCCAGCTAGTGAAAATCACTAAATTTGACTGTTTTGTTTTTTATATATATAATTTTGTTTTATAACCTTATAGCCTGTGAAAAGGGGGAGGGGTTGGCTCAATTGTCCACCTTCATGGTCTGCCATCCAATGCTCAAACAAGAGATATAGAATGCTAAGTAGTGTAGCCGTACCTACTTAGCTGACACAATAATCCCACCAGAGTTGTCACTAAGGGATCAATGTTGCCATGCTTCCAGGTGGGAGCAGCATTCAGCCCGATGCTGCAGGACCTGAGGGAACACCTCGAGCAGAACCCAGACCACGCTGTAGCCCCAGAGTGGTCTGAAACAGTCCGCACTTCTGTAAGTCTGACGTCACTCTTGGTGATTCATCGGCACCCACACAAACAACCTATTTTGGCTGGCAGTCACCAGAATGCCTTGACTCTGGACTGCAATTATGATTATGGGAATATTATGGCATATTAAAGGTACAACCAGCGATTGTAAGATAATACTTTTTGTCAAATTCCACTTATTTCTCACATTCCGCTTACCGTTCTCTGCATGCTGGAAGGGAAAAAAATGTTTAATAAAGCCCTGGCTCTGTAAATGGGAGCATAAACAAAGCGGCAAACGCCACTCACAACAATACCCTAGCCTTCGCAGCAAGTTTCCAATGTGTGGGGCAGCTCTCTGAGGGATCATCCTATGGCATTGACTGAAAGGTGTTTCTATTTTATTTAACCAGGCAATGTCACTGAAATTAAAATATTTTTCAGGAGAGACCTGGCCAAGAAGTAGCTTTAAACATGAGTTATGAAACATGTACAGCAGTTATACAAACATTTAAAAAAAAAAAAAAAAAAAACTGTCAGTCTCTCAGCTGTCGGTATGCTAACAGAATGTTGGCTGCTGGGAGTATGACCTGTTCGAATGCGGACAAATGTGCCGGTTGTCAAGTCTCTTTGTATGACGGCGTCTGCTAAATGCTGTGGATGTAAACTCTGTCCTGCAGGGTTTCCTCCCCGAGAGCCTCTTCCACCGGCTGCTCTCTGAGGACACGCTCCCCAAGAAGGCCCGCCGCCGTCACCATCACCACCACGCTCCTCAGCCCGCCGCGGAGGGTGGGCAGGGGGGGGATGAGGAGGAGGAGGACCCCCTCCTCGGCGGGGTGGAGGAGGAGACGCTGGTCTCTGACGGTGCCTACATGATGGATGAGGAGGATTTGGAGAGCACGCACCACTTCCTCACCAGCCCAGACTTTGACGTAAAGATGGAGGGGGGGGACAGCCTTTCCCAGGGCGGCTACGACAGCTCAGATCAAGAGGCGCTGCTGGACGACGTCATCATGCCGCGGAAAGACTCTGACTCTTCGTCCAGCTCCGAGGATTGACCAACCAACGCCTCCACCTCACAGACCCCCCCCCGCCCTCCCCATACGCACGCACACCTTCCTCTTCCGTTTGCACCCCAAATTAATCATGTAATGCCTGTCATTTATTTTTATTGTTACTTGTATCAGATTATGGTTGAACGTGTTGTTTTTGTTGGCTATTTTCATTCGTTTGTTTCATGTTAGGGGTATTTTCCAGGGAAGGAGCAGGTTTGCACCCGTTGTTTTCATTTGCCTAATTCACAATGAAGCTGATTATTTTGTCTCTCCCTCCACCCCACCCAACCCCTCCAGTTCTACTGTCACAATCAAGTCCTGGCACCATGGCAAGCTTTCATTTCACAACTTGAAACACTTGTATTTCTTCCTCCAATCCTCTGAATCCCATTGCATTCCCAGCCGTGACCAAAAGGGGGCTCTTGCTGTCCTTTTTATGATCCAAGAACCTCAACACTGGCCCTCTAGTGCTTTCTTTAAACTGGAAAGTTGACAGACTAGTACCGACTAGAGCCTGAACCCAGATCCCACATATCTCCAAGATCTGACCTCTCCTGGCCACATTTGTGTCCAGATGAGTCAAGAGAACTGCAAGGGGTCAAATGTGGATGTATACTATTTTCATTATTGGGGAGGGAAAAGGAAAAGGGGAAGGTTTGTATTAGTTACTGATGCAGTGCTAGGAGGAGTATAAATGTATAATGTAGAGCTGATCAATTGTGTGCTATGGTGCAAAGACAGCTATGAGTTAATTATTCATGTTTTATGAACTGACTGTCTGTGATGTGAATAACATGAATCTACAGTGAACATGAGTCCTCTAGTCTGTATTTAAGGTTTTTTGTTAATTAAACTGATGCAGTAAAGAGGTTTTGTAGATTAGAAATAAGTACGTTATTTACTAAAACAAACTTAAACTCTTGTTCTTTTGAGGATTCTAGAAGTTATACAGTACTATAGAATTTGTCACGAATCAACACCAGTATTATTTACATTTGTGCATTGGAATACCAAAATATAGTGTGAATATGTAGGCTACTAGTACATCATGGATGGAACAATTATGTGAATTAATTTTTAAAGCGGTTTCTACATGAAGCGTCTGAGTGGTTGGTTAGTGACGTTATTTCCCGAAATAAAGGAAACCGGAAGGAATGTTTTATACAAATATTAGTTAATTTCGCCTATAGTTTTAAAACCCGTTATTTTAACTGGGTTGATGTAGCCAATTTACCAAATGACGATGGAGGTAAGAAAGATTGAACAATTTCACATTTGATACTAATTTTAAATAATTTTGACCAGGAAAGAGGCGCATACTGTGGCGCGCAAGTTGCACAGTGAAGCTTGTTGACAACTTCGGAAATCGCGTTGCGATCTTACAGAAGTAGGCCTGCTGGCGGAAACATGTTTAAAATGACACTTTCACATTGTGTTAACGCTACAATATTTGTTTCTGGAAGATTAAATAGATTACATTTCTGGAATATTTGTATTATAAGCATATTCCTCAATGTTGCGCAAAGAATGCAGTATTGCTGGTCGTGGTATTTAAGGTGTCATTTTATAAGACAATAATTACAGTATCGGTACTGTTGATCGTTAATCTATAATATAACCTTATTACTCTTATTCATCATTCATTATTGTTCAGATGGTGAACAACTCCTATTTATCTAACATCACTAGAATAAAATAATGAATTCAATGCGTTATTACGTTTCTTCGCTTGATTCAGGCTACACAGTGGGTCTCATCCATTAGGTCCAACTCTTCATCACGTCGACGGGAATCAGTCTATCGATTGGTTTAGTCTGGTAGCAAGGGCTAGCCACCCCTTGTGGTGCTTCTGGTTGAATAGTGCAGCCAAACTTGCTAGCATATTTCGATGGATTAGTTTCGTGTTTGGGTTCTGTCCGACTGCATTTTCTTAGTTATCTGATAAATTAAACCGATCACTGCAATCATTTGGATAATATCTACATTTAAGCAGCTGGCCATTGTTAAGTTCCTTATCAATTTGGGAGCAAGTCTGACTAGCCTACTGTATTTAGCTTGTTAGTTGCTAGCCTACCAATGGTTGGCTAACTAAATGGATAGTACATTGTCTTCAAATGCGTGAACTAAAATTATTTACGTGTTGAATTGCAGTATTGTCACGACTATTTGTAAAGACCTGTCAGTGTTTACATCGAATAAATTAAATAATGGATCTAAACTTTTACTCTGACCTATCGGATGGTTGTGCCCAGAATGTCGATTCTGGGTTCTTAGACACGCAATCCTATGGTGGTTACCAGGAAAATAAGGTAATTACTAGATTGCTCGAATGGTTTATAACCACACGGTTCACCACCATGCAATATTAACAATCTGTTCGTGTTTAGTTTCCGGGAGGTGGTGACAGTTACCTCAGCATCACTGGAGGGGGTCATCCATTCCTTTCTGCTGAGGTGAGATGGCCCTATACAGACGACGACCCTCTGTCATTGTCTTGATGTTCGACCTAAAATATTTGTACTATATATTGTTTCTAAATTCACCTCTTCGTCTTAAACCAGCATTTACAACTGCTATATTCTTTCTCCCAATTCAGCAGACATTCCATACCCCGAGTCTAGGAGATGAAGTATTTGAGATTCCTCCCATTTCACTGGATGCAGAGTCTGCCCTGAATGTGGTTGGCGATGTGGTGTCCCACTTCAGTGAACTCTCAGCCGGTGGCGGGGGTCCCTCGGGCTCTGGTAGCCTTGTTAGCAACCTGGTAGTCGGGGCAAATGACCCATCTTTTGCCTCCACCTTTGTGAACCCTGGCCCCCAAGGTCTCGAGCATCTCAATCTAGCAGTAATGAGTCAGGGAGGAGGCGGAGCCTTGCTCAGCTCTACAGCTTTGGTGAGTAATTGTCAGTCAACTACAGTTGCATATTTGTTAATTCAGCTGTTTGGAGTCGTCTCCTGTCCTCATGGTGTGCTATAGTTTGGTGTTGGGGTGGCCTCGTGTGACGCAATCCTGATCCAGCAAGCTCCAGTTTGATCTCGATACGAGTGTCAGTGTGGAACGCCTACATCCTGACTTGTTTGTCATAACGCCGGTGCTAATACATTTACAAGGGGCGGGGTTTTAAAAAGGGGAAACTGACTGGCCAGGGGTTGGGGCTGTCCTTCATGGCCTGCAGGGACCTCTCCTGCCGCTTCTCGCACGCTGGCTGGGCCAAGCAGCACACGGGCCTCCTCAGAAGCTATGGACACAGACCAGGAAAGCAGCGCTAGATACACTGGATTCAGCTCAAGTTGATATATACATACACACACACACACACACAATAGCCCTTAATCACATAAAATAAATAAAAACGCATATCAATCACAAAGAGTTTTGTTTAATAATGCTATGGTGGAGGGGACAGAACTGTCGTTAAATATGTAGGCTACTGCTTAAAATAAACAAAATACTAATAAACAAAAGACTATTTAATGACTAATTAGTCATTAAAGCACCGCACTCGCATTGTGCTGCAATTCCGTGAACGGACTTGTGAGAGACGATGCTAACAGCTAATGGAAATCTACTTCCTCACTTCCAATCAATAAATCTGTATTATCCCGGAGGGGAAACTCTTTCATCAACAGAAAGAGAGACAGTATAAGATATCCACACATAAATAACAAATGCACAGTTAGTTAAATAGTCGAGATATACAGTATAGACAATTTGAAAGACAGTCAAGATACCGTATCCCTTAGACATTTAATCAATTAATGGTTAGTGGCATTTAATAGTGTATAGGCCACAGGTATAAATGAGGTTGTCATCTCATTAGTTTAACCTTTAGGCATATTATTCCTGATATTATTGTCGAGTTTACAGGGGGTGTCAGACGTGCAGCACGGGTTACTTTAAGCCTTGTGTGGGCTATGTGACGTAGTGCTAATGGACTAAGATGTAAAGCTAATGGAAAAGAGGCAGAGACAAAGGTCTGAGAAGCTAGGTGTGGGAAGGCCAACTGATCAAATATAACTGCACCCTAAATTGTGTTGTAGCTGTAAACTAAAGAATAAGACTGCCGTGATGAGACACATGAATGCTGGCGTTAATATTGACAAAAGTTTTGGTTTAAAAAACATTTTATTTAAAAAAAAATATATAGACTAGGTTATCAGAAATGCCAATGTGAAGACTTCCATAATAATATCATTGCATTACACCAATCACTGAAAATTAGAAGTCATTTACTGCAAATAAAGTGAGATTAATGCCCTGAAAACAGACACTTATGTTAAGATGGCAAATATATGCATAAACTATCTAGTCCGGCCTTCACCGGGGGAGTTGGTAAGTGAAACAAACTCACCTTTGACCTCTTGACCTCCAGCACAGCCTCCAGGAAGTCAATCTCATCATGCCTCCTCAACATGGGCTCCAGCTCAATAAGACAGTCTAAACAGGCAGTAGAATCATCATTGTTACAAAAGAATAAAAGGTAGGAAATGAGTGAGTGTGAGTGTGAGTGTGTGTGGGGGGGAGCTATCAAATATCTCCCTATTCACCGCATGTAGCATCACATTTACACAGGAGTAATTGACACCAATGTATCTCAGGATAGGAATATGTGCTACAGGGCAATGTTGTCATGTGGTCAGTTTTGCAATTCCTTTAAAAATTGCAGAGGTTGTCATATTTAGCCTTAGTCATGGTTAGCTCATGGGGGGGGGGTATGACTAAACAGCGTTCAGGGCAGCGTTAGTCGTTGTCGAGAACGCTTGCTAACTTCCAGTTCAAAGCAAAAACAATATCACTCCGCGGCACCGCTCCAATCACGTCACGTACTGAGGAAGGAGGGCCTGTCATCGGGGTTGGCGGTCCAGCCGCAGGCCATCAGGCTGATCAGGATCTCCCTGCTGGGGATGCAGGTGGGCAGGCTGTCTGGGCTGGTGTCTGGACGCAGTCCCCGCAGCACGCTGAACATGATCTGCATGGGGTTGGTGGCTTCTACGTACATGCACGCGTACACACACACACACACACGCGCGCACACACAGACAGACAGACAGACAATTACTAATCCAGCATTAGGATGGAATAAAGAAAGGAGTAATTCAAATGCAGGTGGTGCAAACAGCCTGAATGACACCATGGTTGTCTACATGATGTTGGGAATATACAAATGTGAAAAGGTACAGAAAAAGAATCACTGCCACTAGAAGAAAGCGTTAGCTACCTTCGAAAGGAATCCGTCTGGAGAGCACCTCCCACATAATGATGGCGTAGCTGCAACGTGAAACACAGGTTGAAGGTTAGATTAGTTACATCATCCTCTCAAATTGGGATTCCCCTTGGACGAGACAAAGGAGACATCTGAGCAAAACAATTTGCCGTTAATGTGTACCCAAAAAAAAAAAGAAAGAAAAACAATACAAATCACTGAGCCCTCATTCCAAGATGTAAGACCTGCCACATTCCTGGAGCGGTTCAAAAACAGCGTTCGCATAGAACGTGTCACCACTCCCTCCCTAACAGAAAACCAGTCATACGGCAGTCTGGGCAGGATAGTGTGCTACCAGGTCCAGTCTGGGCCAGTCTGGGCCAGATATGACGGGCAGGACCGTGTGCTAGCAGCTCCTTCCTGGTAACCCGCTGCCTCAGTGCGTCACCTTGCTTGTCACAAAACAATGTGGTTTACGGGAGGTAGAAACGCACTGTGCCATTTCAAATAACCTTCCCAGCTCTCCACCCCCAAAATAAGAGACTCCCGCTGTCCACAGAGGTGATAGAAGCACAACAGCCATAAAATGATTTGATGGCATCATTTTAATACAGGCTACCAGCAGAACACATCTAAGTACTGTTAAATAATACCACTACTAACAACTACAGTATGGCTAAAACACGTCATTTAGAATTATCTTTAAATGCCCCCCCCCCCCCCCATTTCTGAAAATCATCACGTGACCCCGTGTGTCTCATGACCATCGCTGCAGTATAGACCGTCAGATGAACGTCTGTGTTGGTAATGTACAAGACGTGTGGGGAAATCTCATAATTTAACTGCAATGTTAGGAGGGTACTCTCCTAGTCTAGGTTACAGAGGGGTAGAAGATATGTGAGCCTATGAAAAGGTGGTGGGGGAGGGGTAGAGAGGCCAACCATCACTCTGGTGTGAGAGTTTCAAAAGGCTGGCTTCAACCACAGGCCCACATGCCTTTAACGCCAGTGTTGACACAGCCTTAATAAGTGTTTTAGCAAATGTTTTGGAATGTTTCAAATGCAAAAAACCTGTTCCAAAAGCCAACATTAGAACTGAGGAGCTATTGAAGCCTCTGTATTGGGCTGATATCCTTTCCCCACACCCCCCCCCCAAAAAGGTAAGGCATCTCGGTTTGTGGCGCATACCATTTTGACAAGAGTACCACAGAGTGTATAAACATTAAGCCGGGCCAAGGTATCGCGGTCATTACGCAGCATTTGCCTCTTCACCTGTACATGTCATGTTTGACGTCAGCGCGCCTGGCCTTGGACGGCTCATACTCTTCAGGAGGCATGTAGATCACTGTCCCTCCCATCTCCGAGGGCTTGGACCCGGAACCTTTACTGATGGATAGCTGCCGCCACTTTGACAGGCCAAAGTCTGCGATCTAAACAGGTGGAGAATTTACACACAAACACGCGCACACTTTTTAAATTCCTTATGTTCTGTATCAGTATATTTTGAAAAGGTAACTGATAACCACAAAAGAGACATGGACTTCTTCATTGTACAAAGGGTAAACACATTGTCAGGAAGAAATAAATCAAACTTGCAACTGAACATTTATGAAAACATTGACATCAGGTTAACAAATTATTTTAAAAAACAATGAAGAGTTCAGATGCAAAAACCACCAAGTCCCTCTGATATTTTGGTTTTAAACTGGAAATATTTAAATAATTAGTTACATTTTTTGAAGATATTACTTTTATTCAGTGACAAACAATCTTTAAATTGTAATAAAAGGTGAAATGATTGAATCAAAATAGAGAAACCTAATAAATAATCCCATTTAAAATTGCTAAATTATACCTTTTTTTTTGTTATTTTTTTGATGGACTAGAAGTTTTTGAATCTGAACTCTTCAAATGTATATTACTATTTAGTATCTGGGCCCAGACAAACCTTAACATGAAACTCCCCATCCAACAGAATGTTCTGTGTCTTCAGGTCATGATGTAAAAGTGGCGGAGTCATGTTGTGAAGGAAGTTGACCCCCAGGGCAATCTCATATAAAATCCTCAGACGTAACGGCCAAGCCAGCCTGGGATACATTTCCTTCTGTTGAGGAGAAAACAGGGTAATCAGTAAACAGGATTGAGGGAATACCCTACTAAAAACTGAAAGTAAAACAAATTTTAAAAAAGGGTGGGGGGGCGCTATTGTTGCAACTGGGAATTTCCCACTGAGGCTTAACTTTCCCTATTGGTCCACCTTGCATCAGATGGTGACAATGACAAGGTGATAAAGCGTCAGTCAGCTTCTGACGGTATTTCAGTCGAGGCTTTGCACAACAGAAGCATGCAACTTGGTGAAAACAAGAACTGACGACTGCTGTTGACAGGCAGTCAAAGATACAGTAGTGTAGTTCTCCTTTTATAGTGGGTCAGAGACAACTAGGCCTAGATTATGAATTATAGTATAGTAGTTTCTAAATGGAATTTACCACCATTGAAAATGGCTCACCAACTCACCAATTTGTTATGAAATCTGCCACTTAGCTGCCAAATGATGTATACCCTTGGGGGGAGTATAGCCTACAACACTTACATGAATTAATAGTACAACGCCATGGTGTCAATTCAAGCAGTAGGTTACATGACTAGTACCTCATGGAGCAAAATGTCCAAGGAGCCATTGCTCATGAACTCTGTGACTATGCAGAAGAATTCAGGCTCATTGCAGACCCCAAAGATCTGGATGATGTAGTTGAACCTGGCTTTGTGCAACACCTCTGCCTCTTTCAGCAGGCAACTCCTCTCCCTGGAACACAGGGTAGCGTGGTCTTGAGTCAGTCATGTAGTTGTATGCTCCATTGGAGATTCACTTAACGCAAACGTTCCAGACAGTAACAACGCCAAGATACACAAGCATAATCTTTACGTGAAATTTTGTAGACGCCTTCTATATAAACTAGTAGCCTACATTTCACTATATCATCAATGATACCCAATAATGCTAAAGCAAGGCTTATTCTGTCAATAGGATTTGTCACGAAAGTAAACCGTACCTTTCGCCGACAGGAGAATCGAGCTTTAAGCATTTGATAGCCACAATTGTCCGCCAGTCTGAGTGCTGAGCCTTGAACACAGTCCCGAAGCCTCCCTTGCTCAGATAGTGTAGGTCTGTCAGTTTCTGATAGGGAATAACAGGCAAGGTGCTCGTCAGACTGCCGATGTTAAGACAGCCCGAGGTCGTAGTCGGCTCCATAGCAGTTTAGAAACCCGACAGAACCTCCGAACGGGATTTAACACATAAATCCGCCAATCTTGTTAGGACGGGAAAGCCCAATCCACAGTGTCCTACTCCATATTGCGGTCGAGTATTGCTAATGATAACCTAGCTAATTGTGTTGTATAAATTATTATAGGATACACCGCGATAGTTTGTTCGCCTTGCAGATAAGCACGCACAGTGTGCTGTCACATACAAGCGTTCACTGTGGAATAGCACTTTCACATAGCGTCAAAAAACAGCTGCGCCACTGTAGTCACGTTCGGGCGGGCGGCAGTTGGTCATGCCTGATGACGTCATACTTCCGGGTTAAGATGCCACTTTTTTTCTAGAATTTCCATTAATTGTGCGAATGTGTATTTATTTTCTTGTAATATTGTAATATATGTAATATTATCACGGTAGACTACTCACACAGATGTTAAAAGTTTGAAGTTCGTATATTTACATATGGTAGAAGAATATAATTTAGGACACATGCAACAAGTACTCTTTTGCAAATTACGTAGCCCATTTTTTGGGCACATCGTTTTAACATACATTTGTTTAATATTTATTAAGAGTTGATTATAATTTGTTTTCAACATTTTTTGGATACGCCTGTAGACACGTCAATTTTTGCAAAGATGTAATTTCCCTAATCTAACACAAACGGAAAATACCGGGTCGGGGGAAATTACCTTATCTAATTTTATGACAATCTGAACGGTGTTATTGACGATGAAGTAATTGCGGGAATAAAAACTTTCGAGGGAAGCAAGATCACATTACACTTTTAGTTTTAATATTTGTGGTAGGCGATCTTAATTCGAATATATATATATATTTGAAACCACGGTCAACTATTATCATATATATATATATATATATATAGTTGAAAATAGTAAAACTATTTGTCGCGGACATATGTCAATATTGCGTCTTATACATTATTTTTAATTTCCCTGTCTTTTTCCGCCACCCGGAAAAAAAAACTTAGTCGAAAGCACATGATCATGTTTACGCTGTGCGTGCCATTGTAACCCGATTCCCAAGCGAGGAAAAGGTGTAAACAAATCTGTCTACCGGGTGCCTACGTGGATTTTCGATAATAACTCGGTTACTGATCGATTGAACTGAGACAAATAAAACAGAATACAACTATTTGCACTAAAAGGATTACGAAATTGAATGAACTGAATAACAACTCAATGGGATATCGGTCGATAAGCACTACTTTTTCCAGACATTTTGAGTTTCTAGAAGTAGCCTACGCTTTACTGTTTATCCTCTGGAAGTGACACCAAACCCAACTACGGCAAACACAAATGACTACCGCCTTTGTGCCAATTACAGTGGACGTGACGGGATGTCGGTCATGCAACAACCCCAAGAAGAGCGGCTGTTCCTCTAGGAACTGTAAGCCCCGCTCAACGAGCAGATCGACTCCCATGGTGAGAGAAGTCCGGTCTTTGGAAGACCCAGCTGTATGTCGAGTTGAACGCCAAATACGCCGAGGAGAATCATCGCATCTGGAAGACTGTAGCCCCAATGACAGCTGGGTGGAAAGACCAGTTACCCCTACACTGCTGGGATATGAGATCATGGAGGAGAGGTCAAAGTTCACGGTGAGAATGAATGGACAACATGTCCAAATGCAGCTTCCACCTTCCAGCTAGATGACAATACATATAATATATGTAACCTATATTAAATTCATATGTAAGCAAAATTAGTAAATAAATAAATGCATGCAACTATAAATTTCATAGCAAAAACGTCTATTGGGTGGATGTGTGCTATTTTTGGAGACAGACAGTTGGTATGAGTTTTATGTGACACATAACACTAACATCACTTTATGTTTTCCTATTGCATTGTATTGTGTGTGCGTGGGTGTTTGTGCCTGCACACTGTTCTTGTGCACACACAACCGAACAGTCAGTCCACAAGCGAATACATCTGACATTTGTTGCTCTTCTCAATAATCTATATTTTCCACAATATGTATCGGTGCAGATACATTTGATAGTTTAACAATAATGTGGACATTAAAAGGCTTTCTTGATCTTCCTCTAAATTTTAAGAAACTCCAAGAACCAATATGTCTTATTGATTTTTATAGTGCTATTACATTTTCACATGGAGTAAAATACTGCACAAATGTGCATGCTGGCTCAAAATGTCCATGGTGCACCTGTTTGTGTCTGCGCTGTAGGTCTACAAAATACTGGTGACAGGAAACCAAGGGAGCAGCTGGGTGATCTTCAGACGCTACGCTGACTTCTCTAGGCTTAATGACAAGGTAGAGCCACGAACGCATTGCAAATGGCCTTGCAGTAGGCTACAGTATGTACACCACATGCATTTATACATGAGACCTAAATGCCATGTGGCAACAAATGCTGTATCAGGAAAGGTGAGGAAAACAATTGGCAAGCATGGCCCTGATAAGTCACTGTGATAACTGTACTGTAACCATTAACTTGTTATCATGGGGCCTATGTATACATTTACTATGTATATATTATTTATTTAGTTAGTTATAGTCACTGTTTCTCTCTTCACTTATTATACCACACGTTTTGCTGAATGTGTGTGGCCATGCAGCTGAAACAGCTGTTTCCCAGGTTTCGACTCTCGCTGCCACCTAAACGCTGGTTCAAAGACAACTATGACATTGAGTTTCTGGAGGAGAGGCAGATTGGCTTGCAGACCTTCTTACAGAACCTGCTAGCGCATAAAGACGTCATCAACAGGTGAACAGCACAGTAGTGTAGTCTATTGGTCAGGGTGTTCCCTGCCGGAAGGTCGTGGGTTCGAGGCCTGGATTTGGCCGGTGCATTCACACACGAGCGGCTATTTCAAATCTCTGCCGTTGGCAATAGCGAAACGGCATGCGGTATCACCGCTTGTGTGCGAATGCAGCCTTATTGTGCTACCTTTATTGTGTTCACTGTAAATCACTGGATCAACACATCCACTAAATGATTATAATTGTCGTTGATTTAGGCTGTGAAAACCAAGACATGTCTATGAAACAGTATTCTTTAAAAAAAAATTGAGTAAATATACAGGTTACACTGTTGACATTAACATTTCTTTCCTCTCCAGTGAAGCGGTCAGTCAGTTCCTTTGTCTAGATGACCCACCAAACCCATTCGACAGATTGGAGGAGAGTAGGGTAATCCTTATCTGCTTTTCTTTACATAGCCTATAGTGATACATCATATTGGAATGTCTTAGTGTACTTTTAATTCACGTCTAATCATTTTATGTCACTTGAATTATAGTTCCACATATCCTAAATGCGTGAAATCAGGTCTGCAACTTTAATGGTACATACCTCAGCAGGTCAAGAGATCTTCTGCAGAAATGCCAGCAGTAACAAACATCTTGCCCCTGCCCCTGTTGATGCAGGCTGTTATTTGATGAATCAGTGTTTTGTGTGTTTGCTGTGGTCTTTTGTAAAGGCGTTCTGCGAGACCTTGGAGGAGACTAACCATTGGCTACAGAGAGAATTACTTGAGAAGCAACAGGAAATTGACAATTTACAGATTGTTATACAGGAGAGGGACACATACATTGAACTGCTGGAGAGAAAAGCGAGGTACGTTACACATTTCTGTTGACTTTGCGAGCTACTGTACATTTCTGTTGACTTTACGACCTACTGTCTCACACTCGGCAAGTTGGATTGCAAGACTTGGTTGGTGGGTAAGTAGTCACCAACCTGAGAATGGATGGCACGTGGCCTCTGTTTTAGTTCTGCCTTTTAAGTTTTAGTTCCTGTCCAGTGATTTCAAGGAAAGGTTGTAGTATTTCTAGTGTGACCCTGTGTGTGTGTTCTTACGTTTCTCTGTACTATTTATTATCTATTTACTGTGCGCAGTGACACATTTCTCAGAAAAGAGATGTCTGAGAGTCCCAGCCAGATTTCGGTTGTGAGCAGTGACAGTTGCACTTGCGGTGAACCAGAAGTTGCCAGGCCAGACACATACGCAGAAGTCAGCAACGACCAACAAAGTCACACAGAAGGAAACGAAGAGGTTCACAATGGCGAGATGTGCTCTCAAACTGAGGCTGACCGAGAAAGGTAAAGTATGTTAATAACTGGTCCGGGTTTACCATTATTTTATAATTTTTCCATTATTATTTATAGGAATTTTAAATGTTCATGGTCTCTGACGAAATGAGCACTATGTGATATACTTTTATTTATAACAGTTTTGATGCCCCAGGACCAACTAAAAGCCACAGTGCTTACTGGAGCACACTTGTCTGTTATCACTGACTCACTGGTGCCATCTTAAACCCAAAGAGGAACTGACAACTCATCTCTCCAGAACTGTTGAATTGATTCTATTCTTTCCACTAAATACTCATGCTTATTGAGAAAATACATTTGGACTTATGGAGGGACATGCTGTCCACATTTCATACATTTCAGTCTTACACATTTCAGAAATAATTCAGAATGTATGTTTAGTGGTGCCTAGACATGACATTTGTATCTCAGGACACATGAAGGTACCTCATCTGTATGAGGTTTCATCATAGTAGTTGTTGGTAGTTGCATATCTGGTCTAAGTGGGTCTAGACACACGCACGCACGCACGCACACACACACACACACACACACACACACACAGATACCTGTAAATTGTATTCAGATGCCACTGTGCCACAATGCCATTTGTGATTAAAATCTAATACTGGTTGTCAAAATAGCTTGTTGAAAGTATGTAGATACTACCAGAGGATGGCGCTGTAAATAGTTTATAACAAGCCACATTTAATGGTGAATGAGTATGGGAACTTAATGTTCTCCTTTCCAAACCGCCATGGACATGTTGGTTAACCTTGAACGTAGCGCATTATGCTCCTTCATAGTTAGACGCATCTGAAGCTGTTTCTACCTCCATCACAATATCTGAACCAACAAATGAATGCTATATAAGATATATTTGATAAATACATTTTTATGCACCTGTATCTGTGGTCCTTAATGGCAATGTTTCTTATTAGTTGATTCAGAGTCTTTAAAGGTGTAATTGACAAGTTCTTTTCTGTTCTTTTCTTTATATATTTTTACATATTATGTTAATTTAATTTATTTTGTATTATTTCATTATTATTATTATTATTATTTCTTTATTTTGAATACCAGGAAATGTATCCTTGATAGAAGAGAATGTTGCTTTTAAAGTACAGCATCCAATGGTGAATATACTACCTGCTTTCAATAACATTTTTGGGATTTGATGTCTGTGAAAACATTGACATTAATAAACAGAATGAAAAGTGGCAAAATGGCCACTTTCAAAGAGTAAACCGTAAAGGTTAGCACACCTACAGTACAAATACTGGTTAAGTAATTAGCATCAGTCAGTCTTGTGGGACATGAGAGAAGAAATTGGAAGAGAGTATAGAAGGTAACATGATACATTTCAATACAATTTGAAATGTCATTGTTGGAATTTCTTGTGGCTTAATGCTCTACTTTTATTAAGTTGCATTAACTGAATATTTTAAATTGTGCCAAAGACATGCTGTCTTGTAATATAAGAAACAACAATATGCAGCCATAATGATGCATAACTCTATTTAATCTCTAACAGATTATTGCTTCATGCCAATAAGGTTTTAATTGAAGCATTGGTGGAGTTCACCAAAGTGAACCTCTGAAAAATAATACTTTTCAACAATGTCAAGGCTTCTCTGGAACACGCAAGGTTTCTAGCCCCCATACATGGCAGACTTCTAATGGAAGAATTTGATTGTTACTGGTTGAAAGGTCTGAATAGGCCTTTATGTCACTATGTCTATAGAAAGTTGGTTTAGTAACTTCAAATAGCCTTATTGCAGCACTGATTTTTGTAGCCCTACCTGGAGGCTGATGAGTATGTGATTAGTGTTCCAGTAATGTCCATCAGATATGTCCCACTGAGGCTTCAATGTAGAGTTTTTTTGTTGTTGTAATGAGACATACAGGTTCACTGTGTGTTGTGATGTGTTTGCTTTACATTTAGAAAATACAATTAAAAGGTAGGCTATGAATGAGAATGCATAAGCCTACAGGCAACATAGGCTATAGCTACACTAACCAGACTATATGTGTTAACCCAGGTCGTTAGTTGGCCTACTTCTAATAATCACACATTGAATATAGGCATATAGGCTGTTATAACGTTGGTTATTACATACACACATTGACACACAATACTTAGACCACACGCACAAAAATCACCACCACCCACTAGCCCGCTTTACCCTCCCAAAAAATAAATAAACCAACGTTACAAGAAGATTCTGGTCGAAGCTACAGCATTAAAAGCAATCTTTATTTCATTAAGAGACGGTCAACCTACCTAAAGGCAAACGGACGTGGCAAACAGGTCGATAAGTAAAACATCCCGTTTGTATGGATTCGTTTATATATCTACAGCATTTATACTACACATGATAACTTTATGTGCAAAATAAATAGAAATCTTTCAACAGCAGATTTCACCAGAATGTGGAAGATAACAAGTACATTTTTGCTCTTAATCTGCCTGCTGATCATTCCTTTGTCGTGGGCAGAAGATATGAAGAAAGATTCTAGCAACAATGAAAATTATTCAGGTAGGCTAAGCCAATAATATTATCCATTATGAAGATATTTTTGCACATTTTCATAAATGTCCTAAAGGTAAAGATTCCGCGTCGAACAATTTATATCATTGATGTTTGCCGTGCGTCAACGTCAACGAAAATATAGCCAAATGTTCCTATGAATAGGCTACATGAAAAACTGCATGGCACCATAGTCTGTAATTTGATTCGTTCGCATGTTCAACAGGTTGGATTTAAAAGCACGTCGTTGCTTATGGCTATTCTTTTTTTATTGGTTATCGTAGGTAAATATATTAAAGTATATAAATAATCTAGGTTAAACAATAGCCCCTATTTATGAATTGATTGTAAAAACGGACTAATATTGACATTCTTTCAAATCACTTTAGACTAAAATGTAGAAAACAAAACAAAAAAACGCTTTGTATTTTTACTCATAAAATGAACCTCAAGGTAAATAAAACATGTAATCACCCAGCTAAAAATATATTATTTGACACGTAGAAGATATGCTGTGTAGCCTAACAGTAATTTGAAAGACAACCAGTGATTTTCATCAAAACAGACAGTTGTGAAAAAATGTGTGCACTGACTCCCACAATTCTCTGTGCAGGGTTGTGCATCATGCTCAATGGGGGGGGGAAGAAGACTCATTTTTAAAAGGTCCTCACATTTATGATCAAAATCAACACATCAAAATATTTATTCACTGTCGTTGGTGCCAATTGACTCCTATAATATTAATACATCATACATGTCTAATCATGAATATAGGCTACTGTAGACCCTATCTATATACTACTGTACATGATACAGGTCGAAGGGCCTTTGTACTGTACTGATGGATTGGCAGATTTAACCAGTAGGGGCAGAGGTCATGACATGTCATCTGCCTAGTGATTGAGGTTATTGTGGCTTCAGATATTGATATAATAGATATATTTATATATATTTCATACAAATACAACATGACAGGCCTAAAATGGAACCTTATGGGACAAAAAAAGGAATATTGTCATATTTGGACAATAGGATAGGATCTTTGGAATACATTTTTGTTTCTAGCATGCTTGCGCACGACTACAACCACAACTGTAGAAAGCTGGAACGGTTATTTATCCCAATTTTTATATTT
This sequence comes from Amblyopsis rosae, assembly GCA_025399935.1. Lineage (NCBI taxonomy): Eukaryota > Metazoa > Chordata > Actinopteri > Percopsiformes > Amblyopsidae > Amblyopsis > Amblyopsis rosae. Next base: position 2,862 of record JAODTR010013354.1, on the reverse strand, counting down.
CTGCATGAAGATGTAATACATATTGATACAATTATTGACTTACTGGGTGAGAAGCATCTGTCCAAAAAACCACGCACACTGTATGGTATGGCCAAACCAATTTTAATTAATTGAACTGAACAAAATTAATTTAAATGAATTAACCACTAAGTGGAGAACATTTGGAGAAAAATATCATTTACTGCTTTTACTGAGGGTTTTAAAGGATTGTAATAAAATGCCATTGTTGGCATATCCATTGCTTATGATGCTGGTAATAATGTTTCCACTAGGCCTAGACCTTACAGTCAACATTCAAACTGAACTTAGCATTACTGGCTATGTTTAGGCATGCTTGTTGTGCCTTAGCCTTTTCTTCAAATATACTTACTTAATATACTTCTAATTATGATGTATGTGTGTGTGAATATGAAAATAAAGATCTAATTAAAAGTATTTTCACCAACAGTCCTCCAAGGGAGACAGAGAAGACTGTTTTCCCGGAGGAGGGTATCTACAGCCCATTACTCTTTTCCTGTAAGTGTGTATTCACTAATGAATTGTATACTACTTAGTTAATGTATTTATTTATTTGGTACTGTCCTACGATACATATGCCACACCTCGCACAGAGGACTGTGCTACAGGCATCTTTAAACCATTTGTCTCCCCCTTTCCCTTCGCCCTCCCCTCTCTCCCCCACCCCCCCCCCCCCCCCCCCCCCCCGCCCCCAACTGCCATACCAGAAGCACCAGGCAGAGACGTGGACCCCTGCCCGGCGCTGTGGCCGCCTGATGGAGAGCTGCTCGGCCCACCTTCCCTGCTGTGACCCCTGTGCCTCCTGCCGCTGCCGCCTCTTCAACACCATCTGCCATTGCTGGAGGATGGTTGGCCCCCGGTGCTCCCACAAGGCCTAGCCTAGCCTAGCCTAGCCTAGCACACACACACACACACACACTGCTGGAGGATGATTGGCCCCCGGTGCTCCCACAAGGCCTAGCCTAGCCTAGCCTAGCCTAGCACACACACACACACACACACACACTGCTGGAGGATGGTTGGCCCCCGGTGCTCCCACAAGGCCTAGCCTAGCCTAGCCTAGCCTAGCCTAGCCTAGCACACGCACACACACACACACACACTGCTGGAGGATGGTTGGCCCCCGGTGCTCCCACAAGGCCTAGCCTAGCCTAGCCTAGCCTAGCCTAGCACACACACGCACACATACAGTACCAAAACCACACAGATACACTAATAGCACACAGACCCATATGCACACACATACACACACATACACACACCAGAAACAGACGTGTACACACATGCTACACCACGGCGTTACAAGTGTATCACAGTGTGCAAAGCATTTTGACCCTGCTGTATGATTTTACTGGGAACAGTGGTGAAAACAAAAGATGTTCAGTATTCAGAGGTTTGTGTGAGGTGTCGCCGTACACAGGAGCTTTACTGTTTCGGCATAATGGGACACACACTCTTTCGTTACGATATTACCGTAAGTATAAGTACAGTGTCAAACTGCTTCGCTGTATTTGGCGAGGTGCTTCTGATGTTTTGCGCATTTTGTGTATTAGTTTACCCTGATGCACTTCAAACACTATGTTATAGAACTCAGTACAGTGTCAGTGTAGCAGCACCCATCGAGCTTGCACAGTGTGTCTCGTGCCTTTGCACCTGTTGTTTGCTTTTGTATAACTTTGATATTTCTGCGTAAGATACGTTGGGTAGGGGGCCAAACAATTCCCACAGTTGACCTTTGTTTTCTATGTATGAAGAGTTCTTTAGATTTGTATTGTTAACTACCACCACCATATTATGTAAATTAAATAAAGATTATGACTATTTATATGATTAGTGCCTTCTTTCACTCTCCTTACTGGCAATTTTTTTTTTATTGAGAATATCGTTTATGAAGGACTCTGAGCCCCAGTTGTGAAAAACCATGTTATTGATGTGTGGATTTATGGGGGAAAGAAACCATACTTGATGAAATACATATGAGACATGGGATCAAAAGATAGAAAGAAATAGTCTTTTGAATGTTTGTGTGAAAGTGCATTTACAAACTGATGGACCCCACAACATACTTATCTAGTTTTATTATGAAACTGATTACAAAACTAAGGATTCAACCAGAAAAACAAGTTGGGACAGTATTGTAAATGCTAATATAAAACAAAACAAAGTGATTTGTAAAGTCCATTCAGCATTTGCTATATTGTAAACAGTACAACACATTTTATGACAATTTACTTTTGACCTTTTTTTATGACTTGTCATTGTTTTGTGAAAATATACATTAATTTCAAAACTGATGATTCCAACACACTCCAAAAATACTGGAGTGTGTTGTTTCAAGTTTTACCACAACAAAGAAGCAACTATAATCTGAAGCAATGCATAAATGGTCAAGCTAACCACAAGCTCCTTGGGAGCTTCATGTTGGGATCCACGGGCAACACCAGCCTTTGAGGAAGCACAACTAACAGATTGTGTTAGTCTGTCCTCTGACAGTCTAAGATGCAGAAGGGTGCACACACCTTACATATGTTAATGTTACAAAAAACTGATAGCAGATCACAAAAGATGCTTGAATCTGCTCAAACAAAGTCTCAGTTCATGTGCCGTTATGCACAATATGTTTCATTTTATATCACATTGCAGAAATGGACTTTTGGCCTAATGCTTTTGAACATTGTACTATTGTTGAACTATTATAAAAATACACTACCGTTCAAAAGTTTGGGGTCACCCAGACAATTTCATGTTTTCTATGAAAAATTACACACTTTCCTCAAATGAGTTGCAAAATGAATAGAAAATATAGTCAAGACATTGATGAGGTTAGAAATAATGATTTTTATT